>QRDG01000191.1:954153-1053232 GCA_012064385.1 Puccinellia tenuiflora
AGGAAGGTGTGATGAGACAGAATCAGTTTTCCCTTGATTACAAGACCAAGGTTATCGAATCCAGTAGGACTTAGAGAAGGCTTAGCAAGGTGTCAATGGCACCGTTAATTACGGATGTAAACTGTCGGCACAGTGGAAACTAGGGTACCACGGGCTGGCCTGCCAGGGCCCACAAGATCCTTTGGATGATTTTCGCTAAGGACCAGGCTCTCCAAGCCTGGCGAGCTTCGCGAGGATTTTCCCCTCGCGAAGGGTTTTTTCTCCTCGCCAAGGATTCTCTCCCTTGGCGAGGGATCGCTCCTCGACAAGGCGTCTCCGACGCCACCCGCAATTCTGCTAAGGACCAAGCCGAAGGGCTCGGCGAGGTCTTTTGCCTCGCCGAGGCCCCTTCCTCACGAAGCCATCTCTGCCCCCGCGGCAGAGCGCACATGGGCTCTGCGCCATGTGCAGAGTGACGCGCGTGCCTACGCGCGATGACGACGACGCCGCAGTTGCTGTTTCCATGTATAAAGCAGTCAACAAAGCGGAGCCAAGCAAAGCGGACAATGAGTATTGCCCCTTTGGTGATAAGGGAACCGTCTGCAGCTATGCTCCAAGGACGACGTCACCGTGGGTCACCTCCCACCTCGGTAAGCGCCAGCCCACCGTCCAGCTGGTCGGTGCCCCTTTTCAGCTTTGGTGACGCCGCTCCCCTGCCATGGACCGCGTCGACAAGCTTTACCTTTATGGTGGAGTTCACCTTTATGGTGCACCGCGCCTCCTCCTTCGTCGCCATGTGGTAGCCCTTCCCGCCCAAATGTTTGGGCGGAAGAGGTCCGAGACGCCAATAAAAGGAGGGGGAGCACGCCCAAGCAAAGGGTTCGATCTTCGGTTGGTGCAGCTCTAGTAGACCCTAACCCTAGATCTAAATACTAGCAAGTAGCCATTGTTAGCCACCTCGAGCTCGACAAGCTCTCCTTGTACTGTGAACTTTCCAAGCAGTGCAATACACAAAAGCAGGACGTAGGGGTTTTTACCTCCACAAGAGGGCCCTGAACCTGGGTAAGACCGAGTGTTCCTTCTCTGTAGTGCTGTCCCGCAGCGAGTCCGACGAGCACCGTCGCCGGAGCACGTTGAGGGTTGTTTGATTCCGTGTTCAGCCCCTTACTCGATCCTTCTCGAGACACACCCGGTTCCTGGGACAGTTCTCCGACATTTGGCGCGCCAGGTAGGGGCTGAGGCGCGTCTTCATCCTCGACACAGCCATGGCCGGCTCTCGTGCCGAACGACTCGCTCGCCGGACGGCTAGCGCCGCCACCGCTCCCGCAGGCCGCCCGCGTGGCCGCCCGCGTGGGAGCTCTGCTCCGGAGCGCCGTGTCGACCCCGAGCCCCGCGTCGAGCACCCGGATGACGACGACATCGACCACGCTGAGGACGACCTCGGCGAAGAGGAGGCCTCCTCCCTGCACCCGTCGCGGGACCGTGTTGCCTCCTCGCTGGGCCGCCCTGCGCCCAGCCCGGCGACTGCGCTTCTCATGGCGCAGGAGCTGCTGCAGTACCGCCCCACGCCGGCGGCTCAGGAGGCCTGGCTCAACCGCGTTGCCGAGCTCATCGGCGCCGCTCGCGCCGCCGCACCTGCACCGTCTCGTTCCCTGGTTCCCTCTGCACTCGTGGGGGACGTGGCGCACGGCGCACCTCCCGCGCCTCCTCGTCAGCCCGCGCCCGCTCCAGCTCCACCGGTTCCACCGCAACCTGCTCCAGCGGGGGCTCCTCCTCGCGACGGCCACGCTGCATCGCACGCGTCGTCGCCACATGACTGCCAAATCGTGCAGCGAGCCCCTGAGGACGCACGCGTGAGCATCGAGCGTGGGCAGGAACGCCGCAACCGCGCCGTCCAGGACGTCGCCACCGCCGGGCGCCACCTCCGTGCCACCCTCGCCAACGGCACGGTCACCTACGTCACGACGGCCGCGTTCACTCGCAGCCTCCGTCGCGTCGTCTGGCCGGTCAAGTTCAGGCCGGACCTCCCTCCGCGCTACGACGGCAAGAACAACCCCCTGGAGTTCCTGCAGCTCTACTCTCTGGCCATCCAGGCCGCCGGGGGCGACGACAAGGTCATGGCGAACTGGTTCACCATGGCCCTCAAGGACTCCGCGTCCTCATGGCTCACCAACCTCCCCGCCGAATCCATCAACACCTGGGAGGAGCTCTGCCGGTGCTTCATCGCCAACTTCAAGGGCACGTACGAGCGCGGCCTCACCTACAACGACCTCCGCGCCGTGCGTCAGAAGCCCGGCGAGACCCTCCGCAAGTACATCCAGTGCTTCAGCCAAGTGCGCAACAAGATCCCCAACGCCACCGACGCGCAAGTCATTTCAGCCTTTCAGGCTGGAGTGACTGACGTGCGGATGCTCGAGAAGCTTGGCATCCACGACAACATCGCCACCGTCGTCAAGCTCTTCGACCTGGCGGACAAGTGCGCCAAGGCTGAAGAGGGCCGCTTGTTCGTCAAGAATGAGCCAGGGGACCCCACCGAGGGGTCCAAGAAGAAGAAATCCTCGGAGAAGCGCAAGACTACTACGGTCCTCGCGGCAGAGCACGACGCCAAGCAGCCTCGCCAGCCGCAGGACCTGAGAAGAAGGATGATCGTCCCTTCTGCATCTACCACAACAGGCATTCTCATGCGACCGACGACTGCTTCGACATCAAGAGGCTTCGCGAGGCTCGCGAGGCTCGCGAGGCTCGCGAGGCAAACGGAGGCCGCGGAGGCCGCGGCGGCCGCGGGGGGCGACGCTGGAACAACAACTACAACGACAACTACCAGCAGAACCCCCAGGCCAACGCCGCTCAGCCCACGAACGACAACCTGCCTGCCGAGGCTGACGAAGGCTACCAGGTGCCTGGCGGGGCCGCTTGCATCCTCGGCGGGGCTCAGGCCCCTCGCTCCAACCGCCACTTCAAGCAACTCGCTCGCGAGGTCGCGGCAGCCCTTCCTGGAGTCGAGGCCTCCAGGCCCCTCAAGTGGTCCCAGTGCCCCATTACCTTCGACTCCGCCGACCACCCCAAGTCCACCTCAACCGTTGGCACCATCCCGTTGGTCTGCACCCCCACCATCAACAACATCGCCGTCTCTAAGACGCTCATTGATGGGGGTGCTGGCCTCAACGTCATCTCCGTCGAGACATTCGAGAAGCTGCAGGTGCCCTACGAGTGGCTCATGCCCACCAGTCCCTTCTCGGGAGTGACAGAGGGTCTTACCACCCCTTTGGGGCAGGTGAGGCTCGCCGTCACTTTCGGTACCCAGGCCAACTACCGCACCGAGCTGATCGACTTCGACGTCGCGCACATCGGCCTGCCCTACAACGCCATACTCGGCTACCCCGCCCTCGCCAAATTCATGGCGGTGACCCACCACGCCTACAACCTCGTCAAGCTCCCTGGCTCGGGTGGCACCATTGTCATCCGCGGCGTGGTCTC
Source organism: Puccinellia tenuiflora (assembly GCA_012064385.1). Classification (NCBI taxonomy): domain Eukaryota; kingdom Viridiplantae; phylum Streptophyta; class Magnoliopsida; order Poales; family Poaceae; genus Puccinellia; species Puccinellia tenuiflora. The sequence goes on from QRDG01000191.1 coordinate 957,610, forward strand.
GGACGCCCTATACGCTGCGCAAGCGGCCTACAAGGCTGCCGCGGTGGCGTCACCCGCTGACGAGGACGAGGAACCCCTCCCGAGGCCCCCCGTGAAGAAGAAGCAGCTGTTCTCTCAGGAGAAGGCCGCGACAAAGCAAGTGTCTCTGGAGGCAAGCGGCTCGGGGGCTTGCGTCACCATCGGCGCCAACCTGCCTCCCAAATAGGAAAGCGCGCTCGTCGCCTTACTCAGGGCAAACTCTGATATGTTCGCTTGGACACCATCAGATATGTCCGGGGTACCGAGGGAGGTGATCGAGAACCACTTAGCCGTGTGTCCAAACGCACGCCCCGTCAAGCAAAAAGCGCGGCGCCAAGCGCCAGAGAAGCAAGACTTCATCGTCAAGGAAGTAGACAAGCTGAAGAAGGCCAGCATCATCAAGGAAGTGGTCCACCCCACTTGGCTCGCCAATGGTGTGGTCGTCCCCAAGCACACCGGAGGAAGCCGCCTCTGCATCGACTTCACCGATCTCAACAAGGCCTGCCCCAAGGACCCCTATCCCCTCCCGAGGATCGACCAGATCGTGGACTCCACCGCCGGCTGCGCGCTCCTCTGTTTTCTGGATGCCTTCTTTGGTTATCACCAGATCAAGATGGCAAAGGAGGACGAGGAGAAGACAGCATTTCTCACCCCTTGTGGTGTGTTCTGCTACGTCTGCATGCCCTTCGGCCTGAAGAACGCCGGCGCCACTTTCCAGCGCCTCATGAGGATCGCCTTGGGAGCTCAGATGGGGAGGAATGCAGAGGCCTACGTCGACGACATCGTCGTCAAGACCCGCGAGAAGGACACGCTCATCCAGGACCTCGAGGAGACCTTTGCCAACCTGCGCAAGGTCAACATCAAGCTGAACCCCGCCAAGTGCGTCTTCGGGGTCCCTTCAGGCAAGCTCCTCGGGTTCCTGGTATCTCACCGCGGCATTGAGGCCAACCCCGACAAAATCAAGGCCATAGAGCAGATGCAGCCTCCTCGTCGCCTCAAGGACATGCAACGCCTAGCGGGATGTATGGCCAGCCTTGGCCGTTTCATCTCCAAGTTCGGCGAGAGAGCGCTGCCATTTTTCAAGATCATGAAGAGGTCCGGTCCCTTCAAGTGGACCCCTGAAGCAGCAAAGGCCTTCGAGGACCTGAAGAAATATCTGGCGAGCCCACCCATCATGGTTGCCCCACGCCCTCGCGAGCCTCTGAAGCTGTACCTTGCAGCCACTCCTCAGACGGCAAGCGCGGTCTTGGTGGCTGAAAGAGAAGAGCCAGTCCTCGACAAGCAGAACTCCGCCTCGCCAAGCCCAGAACCCCTGACAAGGAAGCAGCCTCGTCAAGCCTCCAGCGCCAAGAAAACCTCGCCAAGGACTCCACCGAGCCTAGAGAGGAGCCAGCCGCTGCCTCACCAACGACTACCCTCGTCGAGCATCCCGTGTACTTCGTCAGCACAGTGCTGCGGGACGCTCGCGAGCGCTACCCCATGCAGCAAAAGCTCCTTTTCTCGCTCCTCATCGCCTCCAGGAAGCTGCGCCACTACTTCCAGGGTCACCCCATCAAGGTGGTCACCTCATATCCCTAGAGCAGGTCCTGCGCAACCCGAATGCGACAGATCGCGTCGCAGGCTGGGGCATTGAGCTACAACCTTTCGAGCTGGAGTTTGACACCACCAGGGTCATCAAGGGCAGAGTGCTGGCTGATTTCATGGCCGAATGGACGGACACGCGCAAATAAGAAGAGCTTCCAGAGGAGGAAGCTACAGCCTCAGGAGGAACGACACCAAGCCACTGGACCATGCACTTCGACGGCACCTTTGCGGCCAGGAGTGCAGGGGCTGGCGCCGTTCTCACCTCACCGATAGGCGACAAGCTCTACTACGCCGTCCAACTGTGCTTCAAGGACAACGACAAGGTCTCCAACAACATCGCTGAGTATGAAGGCCTCCTCGCCGAGCTCAGAGCCGCCATCGCCCTCGGCATCAAGTACATCCTCATCAAGGGCGACTCCCAGCTCCTCGTCAACTTCTCCAACAAAAGCTACATGCCTAAGGACACCTACATGGTGGCCTACCTTGAAGAGGTACGCAAGCTAGAGAAGCACTTCAGGGGCATGGAGCTCAAGCACATCCCGCGGGCAGAAAACCAAGAGGCAGATGAAATTGCTCGACGAGCAGCAAGAAGAGAAGCCCAGAAGCCTGGAGTGTTCGAGGAGAGGCTCACCAAGGCCTCGGTCAAGCAACCTGTGGTCAACATCAGCATCGACGAGGAGCTCCCACCTGCCCCACCGAGCGGAGCACCAAACTGTGGGTTGCCCTCGGGCGATCGCTTGCTGCTGACTCTAGTACGACAAGACACTGGTTGGATCGACGAGATCAAAAACTACCTGCAGAACCGAGCCCTCCCCGAAGACGACGCAGAGGCCGAGAGAATTGCTCGCCAGGCCAAGTCCTATTGCCTCCACGACGGAGACCTGTACCGCAAGCGACCAAATGGGGTTGCGCTGCGGTGCGTCCTTGCCGAGGAAGGCCGCCAGCTCATCAACGGCATACACAGCGGCGAGTGCGGCCACCACTCTTCCTCGCGCACCATTGCAGGCAAGGTCTTCCGGAGTGGCTTCTACTGGCCCTCAGTGCTTCAAGATGCTGCCGAAATCGTCCAGTCCTGCGACGCATGCCAATTCCACGCCAAGCAAATCCACCAGCCCGCGCAAGGACTCCAGACGATCCCGCTCTCCTGGGCGTTCGTGGTCTGGGGGCTGGACCTGCTGGGACCTTTCCGCGAGCGCTCGGGGGCTACCACTACCTCTACGTCGCCATCGACAAATTCACCAAGTGGCCTGAGGTGGAGCCCGTACGCACCATTCCGGCGAAATCGGCGGTAAAATTCATAAGGAGCCTGGTCTGCCGCTTCGGCGTGCCCAACCGCATCATCACCGACAACGACTCACAATTCATCAGTGGCGCCTTCAAGTCCTACTGCGGCAGCATCGGTGCCCAAATCTGCTACGCCTCGGTGGCGCATCCACGAAGCAACGGGCAGGCCGAACGAGCCAACGCCGAGGTGCTCAAGGGCCTCAAGACGAGAAGCTTCAACCGCCTCAAGGCCAGCAGCAAGCATTGGATCGATGAGCTCCCTTCGGTGCTCTGGTCCATCCGCACCATGGCCAACAAAGCGAACTGGTGAGACGCCGTTCTCCCTCGTCTATGGCGCTGAAGCCGTCCTCCCCAGCGAGATCACTCATGGCTCTCCGCGAGTCTTGGCCTTCAAGGAGGCTGAGGTGGACGAACTCCGCAACGACGACCTACTGCTGCTTGAAGGGCTCCGCCGCAATGCGGCCCTGAGAGCGGCAAGGTACCAGCAAGACCTCCGCCGCTACCACAGCCGCCACATCCGCCCGCGCACTCTCGAAGCAGGAGACCTTGTCCTGAGGAGAATCCTCTCCAGGGCAGGCCTCCACAAGCTCTCACCAATATGGGAAGGCCCCTACAGAGTCGTGCACATCGCCAGGCCTGGCTCCGCGCGGCTCGAGACGGAGGACGACATCCCTGTCGCCAACCCCTGGAACATCCAGCACCTGCGCAAGTTCTACCCCTGATCGCCCTCGGCGAGCAATTTTTTGCATCAAGGGAGAGCCACGCGCCATCATCCTCACGAGGAAAAAACTTCGGGCTCCCCTCTCTACTATACGTTGCCGCGGGCCATTCGAGAAGACTCCCAAGCCACCAAGCCTCGGCATGGTAACCTCTTCAGGCACCATGTCTTGGCGAGGTGGATCCCCATGCCGGTCATGGTGGAACGTAGGCTAAAAGCCACCCCCGCATAGGGGCCCCCTGAGCTCTCTCTACATGCGTCTGCCTCCGGCACGCCTCTAGAGTCTCAGCCACAGAATGTGGACCCCATGCCAAGAGCATGGCGGATTTTTTGTGCTTCTGGCCACGCCAGTGTTAATTGAACCTATGTTCAGGTCAATTTGAACTCTTGCGCATCGCGCCAACATATTTTGCGGCTTTGGCAAAGCTGTTATTGCTATTTATTCTCGCTCGTATAATCCCTCCTGTGTATCTCACGAGCGGGGGCTAGCAGGGTGCCATGCCACGGGAGCATCCCAGCACGCCTCAACCCAAGGGATCCGAGCTCTGAACTTGCGGGTCAGCTCTCAGCATGTCAACTCCTAAGGAGCTCTGAACTCATGGGTCAGCTCCCGCGCACGTCAACTCACCAAGGATCACCAAAAACCTTGGTGCTTGTTCTCCTCGTGAGCACGCATGAAGGAACCTACGAGCACCATAAGATTTTCTAGTTAGTACTGCTTGTGTGTATGCCTATCTCTCCAAGTGCAGGAAAGCAGGCATCAAGCCTCAGGCAATCCAAGGCAACAACGCCTCGCCAGGGAACCAACACCCTCTCCAATGGGAAAAACGCCTCGTCAAGCTAAGTACAACACTTGGTCGAGTTTCCTCTCGCTGGTTTTTGCCCCTCGAGTCCTTTTTCTCTCTCCTGTGCCTCATGGGCTGCTTGCACGTCTAAAGGGGGGCCCCAAGCATCGCGCTTCAAGAGGCTCTTACTTCTTGAGGCCTCGACACCCCCCCGGCCCATGAGCCCTGACTCTCACATACCGAAGCGGCGGTGGTGTAGCGCTAAGAGAGGGTCCTAAGACGTAGAGCGAAGAAGACATGAGGAGAAAGACAAAAGCCATCCGAGGGACACTCACAAGCGCAGTTCAAAAGCTTAAAAGCAAAGTCTTTACAAAAGTTATTACAACCAAAATACCACGATAATGTGCCCATGCACGACCAGCTACAGGAAGTTCAGGCCGTCGCGCCTCCTGAGGTGCCCGCTCCGTCCACGGCAGCTTCTGCCTCCAGGGCGCCTCCCTCGCCGTCGCCTTCGTCTTCATCGACCAAGACTTGGTCGTACTTCCCCTGGCGAGCACCTCAGCGGCCTCCCCGCCTTGCTGCGGATCTCGACCGGCTCCATCACGGCCTCGAGGTTGAATGAGGGCCAGAGCTTCAGGAGGTTGCTGAAGACGCGGCTGGTGGCGAGAACGAGGAGATCGCGGCTCTCCGCCACGACACGCTCGTTGAAGTGCTTTGCGACCTTCTCGAGCTCCTCAGAGGAACTGCCCGAAGAAGTGCGTGTATGCAGCCTCGTCGTCGATTCCTCCGGAGGGAACGTGGAGGACCTCAATCCTCATATCGTCCCCGATGGCGTTCGCACGTCGGACCATCTCGTGGAGCATGAGCTGGCGCTGGCGCGTCATGGCCCGCCTGTGCTGGCACGGAGTCTCGCGCTTGCTCCGCGGCGGTCCGCGGCCGGCCCCACCTGCTGTTGGAGGTCGCCCAGGTCCGCCTTCAGGGCGGCGATCTCCTTCTCCGCGTGAGTCTGCACCTCCTTGGCGCGCTGGAGGCGAGAGGTCAACTCCCTCTCCGACTTCTCGAGCCCTTCGATCTTGTGCAGGAACTCGGTGCGCTTGGTTGTGAAGCGCTCCTCCTGCATCTTGGCCTTGGCGTCGTAGTCGTTGGCGAGGCTCTCGCGGATGCGCTCAACCCTGGCGTCGGCCTCCTCCTTGGTCCGCTTCTGCTTCAGCGCGAGGTCGGCGTTGGCCTTGTCGTGGCGCTCCTTGCGGGTGGCCTCGCTCCTGGCCACCGAATTCTCGCGCTCTTGCAGTTGCCCCTCATGGATTGCCTGGGCCGCCTCGAGCAGTTGGATTTGCTCCTCACGTTGGCGCAACTCTTCCTCCTGGAGGGAGAGCTCTTCCTTGCGTCGTTTCAGCTCGGCCTCGCGGGGCGTTAGCTGCCCCTCGCGGGCATCCAGCTGCTCGCGCAACTCCTTCAAGCTGGTCCTCGCGGCCTCGGACTCGTTGGCGAGCTTCTCCTCTGCGGCCGCCAGCTCCTGGTGCTTGGCGGTGGTCTCCGTTTCTAGCGCCTCCCGGGCGGCGTCCAGCTGGTCCATGACCTCAGCCGCCTCCCGTTTGACGCTGTCGCGGGTCTCCTTCGCGAAGCGCATTGCTTCTTCGCGCGCCGCCCTCGCCGCCGCGTCCTGCCGGCGGCACATTTCCACCCGCTCATGGAGAAGGGCCCAGGCGTCGGCAAGCCTCGCCCGCTCCTTCTCCCTGGCGAGATCTTCCTCGGCGAGCTGCGCCGCCAGCTCATCGAGCGCCTGCCGCAGATTGGCGGAAGACGACGTCACGGCGAACCGCGCGAGGGCGCGTCCCACTCAGCGCCAGGCCCCCTGCGTCGCTGTGGGGCGCAGAGGCCTCGACGCTCGTCGAGGCGCCCAGGGCACCTTGCCCCGGGCTTGTAGCGGCCCCCGTCGCGGCTTGAGGGCTCGTAGGGGCGTTTCTCCCTCGCCGCCCACGTCGAGAGCTCTCAGGGGGCTGGGCGCCATCTCGCCCCCGGCCCCGCCGCTTGGGGGCTCCAGAGGCAACTGCCACCTCTTGCTCTTCGGGGGCGCTCCCCCGCCCCTTCAACGGTGGCCGCGTCTGTAGCGGCCTCGGGCGCGTCCGCTTTTCTTGCTGGAGCCTCCTCCGTCTCTGGAGGCGGCTCCAGGACGATCTCCTCGTCGACCGCTTCTTCTTCCTCGCGGTGCTCGGCCGCAGGAGGAGTAGCAGCCCGAGTTGGCGGAGACGTCGCCAGCTCAATCACCTCCTCCTCGCGGTGTTCGACCACGGGGGGATAAGCTCCCCTAGATGGAGACGTCGTCGCCTCCTCGACCGCCACCACCTCCGCGTGGTGCTCACCCGCACGAGGGACTGTCTCCTGCTGCGACTCCATAGTCGCTTGCTGCGGCTCGTCAGTCGCCGGCCTCGGCTCGTCAGCCGATTGTCGCGGTTCGTCAGCCGCTTGCCGCGGCTCGTCGGCCACAGGCGCCTCCTCGGCGGCGCTGGCGATCTCCCCAAGCTTGCGGAGACGCCGCCTCTTTGGCGCCGCGGGTACGCTGAAGAAACACAAGCGAAGCAAAGATCCCTCAGGAGGAGATTCTCTGAAGCGAATGCTGAAAGGAAAGAAAGGACCAAACTTACTCGTCGGCCGCTCTCCACACCCTTTTCTTCCCCTTGGGCGGCTGGAGGGCGCTCGCTCCGGCCTCTTTGGGAGGCGCCACTGCCTTCTCGGGAGGAGCATCCCTCGACGCGGCCCCGGCATCCTTGTCGTGGAGGGCCTTGGTGCGAGGCTCGTGACGCCCTCTCCTGCTGCTGCCCTCCTCCTCCGTAGGGCATTGGGAACGGACCACGCGGAAGGCATCCTCGTCGCCGCTAGAGGAAATCTCCTGGAGGTCCACCTCAGCATGAGCGCTCCTTGAGGAGCCGATGTCCTCGCCAACGGGGTCAGCGCCCCTCGAAGCTTCGTCCTCGCCGAGGAGGTCCTCGCTTCTCGAAGCCTCTTCCTCGGCGGACCCCTCCGCCTCCTCAGGCTCCAGGGGCTCGTCCATGTACTCCGGCTCCGCCGCCCACGGGTTAGGGCGAGGCCCGCGGTGCCCCGCTGGCACAATTCCCCACTCGTCAAACGTGGGAATGCACGCGCGCTGCTCCTCGATGCTCTCCTCGGCGAAGCAGATGAGCGGCTTGGCCTCCTCCTTGGTGGCCGACGGGATCTCCGACGTCGTGAAAAGGACGCCCATGATCTGGCGTAGTACCTCGGGCGCAAAGCCATCCCTGCTTAGGCGCATTGCGTCCCCCTTGCCGTCGTATCGCCACAACCGGCTCGGCGTGCAGTTGGAGGGGGGCGATGCGGCGCCTGGTGAAGTCTTTGGCCACCATCTGGCCGGTGACCCCTGCCTCGCGGATGCGTCGGATATACTCGTACACCGCGTCAAGCCTTGAGCCCCTGAAGTCCGCGCTCGCCCAGCGCGCCCACTTCCTCGGGGGCCCCTCAGGCACCTCCAGGAGAGGGTGTGTGGCCTTGGCGTCGACGAAGAGCCACTTCTCGCGGAACTTATCCACCTTCTTCGTCACCTTGGTGATGGCGTCCTCACCGCACCAGGCGATGGGGATGTAGTTCTCGCTCCTGGCGTCGACGATGCGGAAGGAGACGCACCCGAGCCGCTCGCCTGGGCGGTATTCCGAAGAGAGTAGAAGCTGCGGAAGAGCGCCACCGAGGGGCGGATGCCGACGTAGGCCTCACAGAAGTGGGCGAAGATGGCGAGGATGAGGATGGAGTTGGGATGAAGATGGAGCAGTTGGATCTGGTACACCTCCAAGATCGCCAGGAGGAAGTCGGAGAATGGTGGCACTAGGCCGGCGTAAAGAGTATGGAGAAAGATGGGTAGAACGTCTCGGTGAGCCTGCTGCCCCGCCGGCCTTATTTCGGTGGCGCCGTGCTCGTTGGTCCTCGCCGCCGCCAGGTGGCGCACCGTCGCTATCATCGCTGCAGTGACACGCGTCCGCGGCAGTGCTCCCTCGAAGGCAGTGGCGCGCGCCATCGCCGCAGACGTGCCCGCTTGCACCATGGCCTTGCCTTTTCGCCTCGGCGGCTGCTCTCTTGGGTGCCATGGTCGCCGGAGAAGAAGATGAGGACTCTGGATTTGGAGCGCTCTGGAGAGATTGGAGACGTGGGAGAAGTTTGCGGAGGAGTTATGGGAGAAGTGAAGGGCGCCGACCGCGCGCCCAGGCTTTATTGACCAACTCCCGAGTCGTGGTGGGCCCCGCCACGTCGCCCGTTGGAGCCGAGGAGGTCGTGGCCGCGGGTGCAACCGCTGCGCGCCACGTGTCGCGGCCCTGTCAGGCATCTTTGGCCCCCCGACGCTTCGCCTTCGTCCATGGGCCTCGGCGTGCCCGTCGCGGGCCCGGGGGCTACTGTCGGCACAGTGGAAACCAGGGTACCACGGGCCGGCCTGCCAGGGCCCACGAGATTCTGCGGATGATTTTCGCTAAGGACCAGGCTCTCCAAGCCTGGCGAGCTTCGCGAGGATTTTCCCCTCGCGAAGGGTTTTTCTCCTCGCCAAGGATTCTCTCCCTTGGCGAGGAATAGCTCCTCGACAAGGCGTCTTCGACGCCACCCCGCAATTCTGCTAAGGACCAAGCCGAAGGGCTCGGCGAGGCTTTTCGCCTCGCCGAGGCTCCTTCCTCACGAAGCCATCTCTGCCCCCGCGGCAGAGCGCACATGGGCTCTGCGCCATGCGCAGAGTGACGCGCGTGCCTACGCGCGATGACGACGACGCCGCAGTTGCTGTTTCCATGTATAAAGCAGTCAACAAAGCGGAGCCAAGCAAAGCGGACAACGAGTATTGCCTCTTTGGTGATAAGGGAACCGTCTGCAGCTACGCTCCAAGGACGACGTCACCGTGGGTCACCTCCCACCTCGGCAAGCGCCAGCCCACCGTCCAGCTGGTCGGTGCCCCTTTTCAGCTTTGGTGACGCCGTTCCCCTGCCATGGACCGCGTCCATGGCCTTCGCCTTTCTGGTGGACCTCACCTTTATGGTGCACCGCGCCTCCTCCTTCGTCGCCATGTGGTAACCCTTCCCGCCCAAAATATTTGGGCGGAAGAGGTCCGAGACGCCTATAAAAGGAGAAGGGGTGCACCCAAGCAAAGGGTTCGAGCTTCGGTAGGTTCGGTCCAAGATCCCTGAGTTCGAAAAACCCTAGATCTGGAGACTAGCGAGTAGCCATTGTTAGCCACCTCGAGCTCGACAAGCTCTCCTTGTACTGTGAACTCTCCAAGCAGTGCAATACACGAAAGCAGGACGTAGGGGTTTTACCTCCACAAGAGGGCCCTGAACCTGGGTAAGACCGAGCGTTCCATCTCTGCAGTGCTGTCCCGCAGCGAGTCCGACGAGCACCGTCGCCGGAGCACGTTGAGGGTTGTTTGATTCCGTGTTCAGCCCCTTACTCGATCCTTCTCGAGACACACCCAGTTCCTGGGACAGTTCTCCGACAGACACCCGTCCGTGAACCTACCAAGTTCTGTTGTGTCCGTGTTTCCATCACCAACCCGACGCCAAGATCTCCGCTTCGACATCTGTTTGTGCCGGCCGCCTTCATTTACCCCCCCTCTCTCTTTGATACTAGATGACCCGTTGCGCCGCTGGCGCAAATGACTAAAGCGAGATTGTATTTTAGCCATAATTTTTATATATTTTGTATGTACATTATTGTTCGTGTAGGAGATTTTCATGACTCTCATGCCATTACCATGGATATCTATATGGCTACCATGGATACCTATACCAACGCCTCTTGTTATAAGGCATGTTGTCCTTTGCCCTTCTTTTCCTGTGTTCGGTGTTGCCGTGTTCTATCCCAATTAGCCGGCTCAATCCAATTTATCTTCGTCGCCGACCTGCTCTAATCTTACATAAGAAGCTGTATCATGCTTTGTGGTAATCCTATGTGTTATGTACATTAAGTTCCCATTTAGCTGGATTGCAGATGAGAGATGGATTGCAGATGAGAGATGAGCATACCTGTTCCGACGGTTGCCATAAGTTTTATCTGTTTTGCATATATGTTGTTGCAACTGGCAGAAGTGAGCATATATTTTATCAATAAGTTTTATATGTTTTTCATATATGTTATTGTCCGCATATAAGATTCTATGACTCTCATGCCATAACCATCTATGCCTGGCCCTACAGAGGTTGCCCGTTAGGGTTTCGTCGGCTCCTCTCAATGTGCCCAATGTTGTGATTTTTCCACCGATGCCCCCCTTTTGAAGTTACGTTGTCATTTGTCCTTCTTGTCCCGTATCCAATGTTGTCTTAGCCTATTCATGTGTGCCCAATGTTGAGATTTTTCCGATGCCCCCCTTTTCAAGTTACGTTATCATTTGTCCTTCTTGTCCCGTATCCAATGTTGTCTTAGCCTATTCCTGTGTGCCCAATGTTGAGATTTTTCCACCAATGCCTCCCTTTCAAGTTACGTTGTCATTTGACCTTCTTGTCCCGTATCCAATGTCGTCTTAATCTATTCCTGTCGCCGGCCAAATCCATCACGGCGTCCGTCACTCATCTGCAAATACAGCTAAATGGGTTAGTTAATTGAGAACTTAATGTACATACCACATATGATTACCACAAATCTGTTCATATTTAGCTCATCAGTGATCACACTCGATTTAAAAATGTTCATTGTCATAGATCCTTCCAAATATGTTCTCCACATCAGTGTCGAGAGGTGTGATAGAAGAGCACAAATCCATCAAACCATTATCCATAAGGCATAAGAACTATGTCCAAACACGTAATGAGCCAACGTGTTAATCATGTTACCGGCTAAAAATATAAAAAAGGATGACAAAGCAAACAAATTGCAATTAGTAATGAACACATGTAAGAACAATAAAGTAGGTGGTTTAAGCATCGAGATGAATACAACCAGTATACAACAGAAGAAGCCCAGATTTTTAAAAGGAGTCATGCACTAAGTTTCAACAGAATCAATGTTGTTGATCAATTGCACTAAGTTTTAACTATTTCTAGAACTGTCAATTGAATGGATGTTTGATTTTTTGTGAAGGTTAATTATGTACTATCACTTCCTATTGATGCTTATCGTGCTGCTTACGTAAGACCATGAATATGAACCAAATACCACCAAATCAGACAGTTTACATAGTGTCATTTCCTATTTTACTCGATGCTAAACAGGACCATAAGAGGGAAGGAGAGAGGCGCTAGTGCAATGGAATCGCTAGTAAGTTACTGATCATCAGCCACGGTCAAACCTAAGTATTTATAGTTTTAGTACAGCAGCGGAGAAGGTATATACAACATTAGTTTGATGAATTACAACTGCTAGGATAGAGAGCCAATGTAGGCCCAGGCCATCCACACATCAATTATATGAATACAACTGTGACCAAACTGTTATGTGAATTCTGTAGCCAATATAGCTTGCTTAAGAGTAGGACCAAACTCGAGTTATGTAGTTAGTATAGGTTGTTTAAGAGTAATACCAAACTCTAATGTGAGTTGTCCAGCCAGTATAGCTTCAACTGTGTCCCAAAGCCGTCTGCCATTATAACTCTGCCGCTGGATATCCCTCAGATGACAACACCGGCTGACTCTCTGAAACCTGCTCCATTGACCGATACATCGCCTCTTTTGGGCACCAGACGTCCCTACCATGTAATCATGTCCCTGGGTGGAGAAAGAGTAAACAATGAATAATATACGATTAAAAGGTAGCAAAAAGATAGAAAGCATGTGATACTGTACCTCTAAACCATTACCTTAATTAACCAAAGGAATTACTTAAAAACAATTAAGTTCTGGATGGAAAGTTAGCAGGAGCCAACAAGAATTTCATATACTCATTTAATTTATGGATCATACAAATGACAGGATCATGACCTCTAGAAGAGAAACTGAGGAGAATTCTAACTAAATGCTAGACTATCAATTAAATAGCTAAACTGGATCATGACCTCTAGAAGAGAAACTGAGGAGAATCCTAACTAAATGCTAAAGCAAAGCTACTGCAAATTGTAATTAAACAAATGTACTGAATGGCAAACCAAAATAAAAAATAGGAAAACATCTCAGGCATGTATCTCTACAATGCTGACGGTGTATTGACAAACTCTAGAGCTACCTCTTTATCACCTATCACATCTCAGTTATGATAGTACAGAAACATACATGAATGACAACCTCTCCTTTTTCAGAACTTGTTCTTGATTGACTTTGCTAAACAGATATGATGTCCTGTCGAGCTGTGCTTCGATGCACCACTAACCCACGTGCTCCTTGTTGCCACCGTCAAGGTGGCTTGTACCACACCTTGTCCTCATTATCTTGAAGATCTGGGCATCAATCGCCGAGGCAAGGTTAGATTCAGCAATGGAGGCAGCGGTGAGGTGTGAAGCTGAAACTTCGCACAAAATCCTATGGTGAACTATCAGTGGAAGGGCAAGTGAGCATGCATTTTAGCAAAGAAATATGGTACTCTTGTGATACATGGTCCATTTGAAAGATAAGACTTCTGAGAGGTATGCAAGGCATGTTCTCTAAAAAAAAATGAGAGCACCTACTTAACACCAATACATGTAAGCTTTCCGCATCTTTAAAAATAAGAAGAGCACTAGTACTCATATCAGTTGTTGTCCCGAGCAAAGTGGAAGACAATTGCAAACCTGGAGCACCACACTAATAGTATCCGTTCTCCTTAGTTATTTTCACCAAATTTAGAATTCAAACGTGAAGTTACATATTTGGCTAGGAAATCATCAGTTAAAGCTTTCGAGAATTAATGTATATTTTCCACTAAAAGCTAAGAAAAACCTTGCAGAGCAGAGTATTCTGGAAGCAGTCGAACACAGAAAACATAAAATGGTCATTAACAGATAGTTGCTCACCATGGAATCCTTCAACATCATGCCACCGGCCTGTAATCCTTCAAAATGCATCCATTCTAAAGTGTTGAAGCAACATATGGATAAACTGGAAACAAACGAGCAGGTAGCATAAAGGACACTATATGACCACACGATAGACAAAGGAAGGCACCTGGTATGAAAGAGCATTAGGTGGGACACTAAGAAGGATATTAACATGTTACCACATGAATACATGAACATGAAAAGGATATTAACCTCCTGCTAATAATGGTGATGCCCCTTATCAAAACTAAATCAGTATGCACAGAAGCACATAGATGTTAATAGGCAAGTCATACATTTTGCCATAATTAAATTAGTACTCCAGTGATAGTCCCACCAAGCTAGACGAACTACATTACTTTCGACATGATGTGTATTATCATCAACAGACTGTCTCTCACAAATGTAAGTATGGTTTGATCGCTTATTTTTGCACATATGTCCTAATCAATACATGACAACAAAAAGGAAGGGATGTCACCATTAATAGTGTGTCTGTCCAAGGAAATGGCGAATGATATTAACTTGATGCCACAAGGAGAAAACTGAAACAACTCTAAAGCTACAAAATGTCGACATATATAGGTTTGGGTAGAACTAAGACAATATTATCTCCAAACACTACTCAAAATTATATTCACTCTTTTCTTTTCGAACAATTCTTTCTAGTAGAATCATGTAATAGTAATTAAATTAGATTTTTGAAACACGTAAAGATAAATAAGGGAACTAAGCAAGGAAGAAATGAACTCTCTCACTCTCTATCCCTACTACCTTTCTTCGCAGCCAATCTTCCCTACCTTATGAGAACTCAAGTTGCCATTTACACACAATTAGAAGCATAAAGACCTTCGCTAAATATTACCATGGATGGATTAATAATCTTATATGATTCAGGTACTGATCAACTACAGATGATTAATGACGTATATATTCTTTTAAAGTAAATTGTGTACTGAACGAACTTGTAATCAGACCTGCTTTTTCAATGATGGGAATCAGATATGGAATTGTGACACCACATTTCAGATCATGGATCTCATGTTTTGTTGGATTTTATCCCACTAATATATAGCATCCTCATGATTAAATCATCTATATGACAGAAATGTTCAATGTTTCCTTGAATGGACCTGTAATAGTGTTTGGTAGTTGCGAATGCACAAAATTACTAACCACCATAGATATACTGGTTGTAAACACACACATCACATTATGAAAATAAAAACGAATCCACCACAGCTAGCCATAAATAATAAGGAAAGGGGGAGTTAATTAACTACCATGCTGCAATCGAATGTAAACTCAAAGCGAAAACCAACGAGGGTGTGGAGAGTGAGCTCACCAGGGTACGACGCGACGAAGCAAATGCATACTAATCAAATCTTATTGAACAGATATGCTTGTTGACCTGGGAGTTCAAAAATACAATAAGATTAGCTTAACTTGGCACTGGATTTCCATAGAGATAAAATTGAATAAAAAAAATTGCAGTATCGACACAAAGTAAATCCTTCATATGCATTATTAGATAAATGTAATAAGATTTTTGCAGAGTTAGCCAAAGCACACGGCAACCTAGAGACACACACACACACAGACAGAAAGAGAGGAGGACGGTTGGTAGCAGGCCACCTTTGCAAGGAAGATCATTGACGCCAATGTTCTACATGATGCAACGCGACGCAGAAGGAGCTCACTGAGAAAATTCTCCAATCGAGTTGGACGATAAACAAAATATAAATTAAGTCAGGAATGAAAAGGATGCACAAGGCACCCAAGAAACTAAGACTCCGCTCGCACCCGAGGGAGGAACCAGCAGGGCCAGTTACGGAGAAAGAGTGCAAATATAGTTCCATCATATGAACTTCCTGGAAACAATTCATCAATCCCTCCATGAGCAAGCACTACATAAAAGTAACCAAACACTGAATTCCTAATGATAAAATTCATGCATATATAGAGAAAAAAGAAAACAAATACATTGATCGTGTCATAAACAGTCTAATCAAATGAGGGTGAGAAATAGAAACTAAGACTCCGCTCGCACCCGAGGGAGGAACCAGCAGGGTCAGTTACAGAGAAATAGTGCAAATAGATTGAGAGACCTAAGCATCAAAGCGGAGTAAAACAACAGCGATAGGGAAAAGAGTGGTGGGGAGGATGACTGGATGAGCATACCTGTAGTAGAGCATCAATTCTGGCCACTTCCACCATTGATGTAAGAATCTCCTTGGCATCGCAGTCAGCAGTTTTAGCAAGTAATGGTTGCCTCCCTCGGTCCCTCCTCCAAATCACCTTCATGCGACAAAACACTATACGTTGAAGGTAATTATATCATAAATGAATATGAAAGGGGAGGAAAATAAAGATGTAGCTCCCAAATATAAAGTAAAACACTTATCATATCAGAGCACTATCATCCCATTTAATCTATTGATAAAATACAACTCAGATCCAGCTAATCCGTTTAACCATGCATTCAAGATCTGTAGGCAGTGCCATTTTTCTTATATGCACACGGAAAATATAAAATGGTACTCTAGATCTATTCAAGACAGAATAATCATGAGGGATACAAAATAAATTAATTTCTTACCGAAACAACAGCCAGCTGATTTGGTTCCAATTCATGTCCGTGCATCCTATAATAACACACTTGAGTTAATGAGATAAGAAAACACATTATGCAGGTTAAGCACATATTTTCAATGTAAGAAAAAATGATTTCCCTGGAAGATAAACAAAGTGCAGTGATTGAAAGTAACAACAAACAAACTTATATATGTGGAGATAGGATTTACCTGTCAGCAACTCCTTTTCACACAACTGTAAGAAAATTTCATTACTGCACTTTTGAACCTGCAGTAACCAAACAAATACGATCAGTTTGGATTAGGAATCGTTGGTAATATACAGATCGCATGGGGAAAAGCAGCAAATCATCATCATCCATGGGGAAAAGCAGCAAATCATCATCATCAAAATCAATAGTTTTAACGAGCTGAATAATATACCGGCCAAATCAATGGACAACCCTCTTGGCCACGCCAACAACAACATCAGCCATTTGTAGCAGTGAAACATCATTCACCCCTGTACATAGAAAACAAGATCGCAAAAAAATAAGAATATCACTGTTTCCAGATCGTGCGAGAAATGAACACTTTCTCTCTTCCTGACTCTTTCTTTCCAACCAGATCAAGAACCAGAAACCCTTTCTCTCTCGTAGCGGATCAAGAAGAAAAAACCACTAACTTCTCTCTCTCAAGAACAAGTCTCGCTTCCCTGAGCAAAACAAGAAGAAAGAATCAACCTCATCCTCAGTCGCTCTCCCTCTCAGCCTCTCTCTTTCCAATCTCCTGTACCTAGACAACAAAGAATGGAGAGGGTCAGTACCTTGCTGGCAGTGGAGATCGAGTCGACGGAAGATCCGGGTGGCGTGAGAGAGGGCGGAGAAGACATCCACCATCGTCGGTCGCCCGTGGTTCGGGATGAGCTCCTGCCGCGCTCGGGGATGCGCACCACGCCGCCGCTGCATTCGGGGTCGAGGGCAGGGCGGAGGAGGTCGCCGACAACGACTGCTTCTCGTCCATCCCACGTGACCCCCTCCTCCATGGTTGACGCCGCCGCCGATGAGGCACAAGCTGCCGGATGCTGGGCGTCGTGCTGCCTCAACTCGCCTCCCCTGCACAGCCTCGAGAGGTGCTAGATCTGGGGAGAGAAGTCTGGTCATGGAGAGCAAATGAGAGGAGCATCGGATTGGGGAGGAGGAGAGGAGGCGGCGGATTTGGGAGGAGGAGAGGAAGCGGAGATTGGGGGAGGAGAGCATCGCTCAGCTGCAGGAGGAGGCGATGGCGGCGGCAGCGCGAGGGAGGAAAGTGGAGAGAGAGGGAGGAGCACGCGGGCGGCGTTTGGTGCTAGGGTTTCACCGCGGGCGATGGTTTTGTCCACAGAAAAGGAAAACACGATGGGGAGGCAACCTAAGAAAGCACCCTACTTCTCACCGCCAAGCGGACCCATGCACACCGAGCCCCACAAGTCATTGGCCTATTCAACGAGCAAAGCAGTGAAAAGAAAAATAACCACATCGGACGGCTGTGGTGGAAAGCGGGACTGAGAAAACTACTGCTCATCATGATCCAACGTAGGCGCTGCGTTTGGATGTGAGAGTGCTCTCAGGAGCCGGGTAGGCTAGCGCCTTTTATAGGAGTAATTAGTAGAGACTAGTAGCTTGGCGCTTGGCCATACTGTATTCCGTAGTTAGTATGTGCTGATTGTACTCGTGCCTCAACTTGATAATAAGTAGGAGTAGAAGCTATCTTTTCCTCGCTAGAAAGAAAAGACACTTAGCAAACATAAGACTTTCCTTGGATTACCATGTAATAAGAGTTAGGCTTTGGAGTAGCAGACGCATTCAGTGATTAAAGCGACTCGTCACACATCAGTCACCACATTTGGCTCACCAAACCGAACAAGATCCGTGCATCAGTCGCAAACTCGGTGCATGCGCACATGCGGAAACCTTTGTGATTTTGTGGTTGTGCACAGTTACCTGTACAAATTGATCTACGGGGAGATAATCCTCAGAAAGGAAATTAAACCGTCATGCATCACAGCGCATCAGGCTCCGTGCACAAGTAAACAACACTCCCCATTCCCAATCCATTGGGGGTGCATGACTCGTCCAGTTCGCAGTTCGATCAGATCCGTGCATGCGGTCGATTTGTCATCACGTGTCACCAGATCCTGATGGCAATTTGAGCATCAGCAATCGCGTCACACGCATGTCTAGAGCACCACGTACGTAGCGTTCCATCCAGCCGTACAGAACCGCCGCGCGCACGCGCGCACCCCACGTCGTCGATCGTTTTCTTTTCCTCTTCGTCTCGCCACCGCCTATATATACCGTCCGCCATGCGCGAGTCACGAGTGCAACTGACACGCTGCAGGAGCACGAACACAAACACATCACAGGCCCCGAACTGCACACTCCGTCTTCGTCTTGGTCTCTCTCTCTCTCTGCTTGCCCCGCCGCGCTAACACAACCCATAATTAGGCGTGAGAAAGATCAGCCACACACACACACCAAGCAGAACCACGTCCGAGTGGATCGCTCGCGCTCTCACTTCGATCTGGTCTCCACCATTCCGCGCGCGGCCTCCGGATCGACCAACGTACATGGGGACGGCGTCCGGCGACGGCGACGGCCGCCACCACATGATGCCGACGCACCACGGCGAACGGGTGAACCTGTCGGCGCGGCGGCCCTTCGTGGAGGCGCTGCGGTCGGGCCTCGCGGAGACCTTCTTCCCCGACGACCCGTTCCGCGGCTTCGGCGCGCTCCCGCCCAAGGCCCGCGCCTGGGGCGCGCTCAAGTACTTCGTGCCGGCGCTCGAGTGGGCGCCGCACTACAGCCTCGACAAGTTCAAGTACGACCTCCTCGCCGGCGTCACCATCGCCAGCCTCGCCATCCCGCAGGGCATCAGCTACGCCCGACTCGCCAACCTCCCGCCCATCATCGGACTCTGTACGTTCTTCTTCTTCTTCTTCTTGCACGCCGCTGATTGAGATTTGGTCGGTGGAGGTACACAACGGTTGCGTTTTGCATGCGCACCGGTTAATCATGCATCTAACTTCCAGATTCGAGTTTCGTGCCGCCGCTGCTGTACGCGGTGTTCGGGAGCTCCAACAACCTGGCGGTGGGCACGGTGGCGGCGGCGTCCCTGATGCTCGCGTCAATCATCGAGGACGAGGTGCTGCCGGAGGATGACCCGGAGCGCTACTTGAACCTCTTCTACACCTCCGCCTTCTTCACCGGCGTCTTCCAGACCGCCCTAGGCGTCTTCAGGTATGTACTACGGTATAATTTCTTCGCTGATTCGCCCATTACTGTTTTTATTTAATCCCCAAATTAATCTGTAACTTTGGTTGGTGAAGATTAGGGCTGATAGTGGATTTCTTGTCGCGGTCGACCATCACCGGCTTCATGGGCGGCACGGCCATGATCATCATAATGCAGCAGTTCAAGGGGCTTCTCGGGATGAAACATTTCACCCCCAAGACCGATCTCATATCCGTCGTCGGCTCTGTCTTCCATTACAGACACGAGGTGAGCCTGTTCATCTTACGTACGCAAGTTCCTGTTCTGCCAGCAGTGCTGGATCGAGAAGGAGGACTCCTTCTTTGCTTCTCCGGCCCCGTTTTTTTCTGGCCGTTCTAGTGGAGTTTTTGTTCAATTTTAATTGCTCCAGTTTTCTTGATGCACAATGAATGAACTAACTACCGAAAGTAGCATCCAGCCGAACGCTAGGAACTAGAAAGGCGTGACTGCCAGTTGTCGGATGCGAGTTGCTCTAACCGCTCCTGCGACTTCTCCGAGGAATAACCGTGTAGGAGGAAGAAAAAAAAACCTGCACAGATAGTATATTTTTCTTTTCCATTTGGAATAACAATATAAGAATTTCGGGAGGAATTAATAACCGTGTAGAAAAAAAATGAGGCCCTGGCCAGATATATTTTCTCCCAACAATTAGGAATTCCTCGAATTAAAATACTCAATATAGTAGGATCATCTGAGGGCCAACCTAGTGGAACAAAATAAGAGTGCATCAATGATGTACAAACATACCAAACAACATTAGTATTTTGCTGTCACATGAACTTGTCGGAATAAGAAATCGCGGTGGATGTGCGGGATGGCTCCGTGGTCGGGGGAGGCGGATCCCGGGGTGGCGGCCCCGGACGGTGGTGGACGCCGAGGCGGCGGCCTCGGTCACCCATGCTGCGACGGCTCTATGAGGCAGGGTCGTTGTCTTGCGCGGGTCTGGGTGGCGATCTGGATGAAGACTGTGCGGGCAGAGAGTTCGTCGACCTGACTGGATCACCTTCGGCCAATGCGAAGGTCGATCTGGTTGCTACGTCGGGGCGGCGGCCCCGGAACAGGTGGGATTTGGTGGCGACCTGGATGAAGACTGCGGGGGCAGAGGGTTCGTCGACCATGACTGGATCGTCTTCGGGCAATGCGAAGATCGATCTGGTTGCTACGCCGGGGCGGCGGCCCCGGACCAGGTGGTGTGTGTTGTGGCGGTAGGTCGGCTTGCGTCGTGTGGACGGCGGGTCGACTCGTTTGTGCGGTTTTTTCGCCATGTTTTCCTCATAAACAGGGCACTGTATAGATTGTATGGTTTTTGGACCCGGTTTCCCTCATAAACTGGGTCAACTCTATTCTATCTATTCGAGCGGTGGATATCGACCACCTTAAGCTAAAAAAAAAAAAAAGACCCAACTGCCACTTGATTCTATGTATGCACATATAAGTTGCCCTGGGCCTAGGAAATGACGTGCTCGTTTTTGGACACTGACCCGTGGCCGTTTTCATGAGAAGTCGACGTTTAGTAGTACTAGGTTCTTGCTTTTGAAAGGAACGATTTCTGATGGTAACTGCAGTTATGAGATTCTGAACTGAACTATCTGTTTTTTTGGCAGTGGAAATGGCAGAGTGCAATTCTGGGCATATGCTTCATCTTGTTCTTGCTCTCCAGTAAGCATCTGGTAAGTGGGGATTGAACTACACGACGGAATCTAGTCAAAATTAAACCACTGCCAATTACGGTAGCTGATTTGCGAAAATTACAGAGAAAGAAGATGCCGCATTTGTTCTGGGTGTCGGCCATTGCGCCTTTCATGGTGGTCATCATCGGAGGCGTCTTTGCTTTCCTTGTCAAGGGAGATGAGCATGGCATCCCAATTGTAAGTGCTAGCTCCTCCATTTACTTCAGAGCCACGTTTTTGTTTTTGTGTCTGCCTGACTGTCGTTCTTCCCTGCATGAAAAAACAGGTTGGTGACCTGAAGAAAGGGATTAATCCTATCTCCATTTCACAGCTAGTGTTCGACACCAAGAACTTAGAGATTGCTATGAAAGCAGGTCTCTTGTCTGGGATCCTAGCACTCGCGGTACGACCTCCCTGATTTCTGACTATCCGCTCGTTAGTTTTCCACCGCGGAATGCGTTTCTCATCCGCGTATATGAATGTGTTGACTGTTCTCAGGAAGGAATAGCCGTGGGACGAAGCTTGGCCATGATCAAGAACGAACAGATCGACGGCAACAAGGAGATGATCGCGTTCGGCATGATGAACATCGTGGGTTCTTTCACGTCCTGTTACCTCACCACAGGTAAACATACGATTGGCCGCCGGCCTCTGTAGATTCTGTTCATTTTGCCTGAATGTTTGATTGCTGAGCGCGTTTGCTTGGTTTCAGGGCCGTTCTCCAAGTCGGCCGTGAACTTCGACGCTGGGTGCAAGACGCCCATGTCGAACGTGGTGATGTCAGTGTGCGTTCTGTTGGTGCTGCTGTTCCTGGCTCCTCTGTTCAAGTACACCCCGCTGGTGGCGCTCTCTTCCATCATCGTCGTCGCCATGATCGGGCTGATCAAGGTCAAGGAGTTCGTCCACCTCTACAAGATCGACAAGTTCGACTTCTGCATCTGCATGGTGGCTTTCGTGGGCGTCATCTTCTTCACCATGGTCATAGGCCTTAGCGCATCAGTAAGAGCCTCATGCATGCTACTAGCTGCTCTCGACTTAGCTACATACTGACCATCTAAGCTAGTATGTTTCTCTGCACAATGGTGGGTGATGTGATGCGATGTGCATTTGCAGGTAGGCCTGTCGGTACTCAGGGCACTGCTGTACGTGGCTAGGCCTGTAACTTCCAAGCTCGGAAGCATAGGGGGGACCGAGATCTTCCGCGACGTTAAGCAATACCCGAATGCAAAGACCGTCCCCAACATCCTCATCTTGGAGCTGGGCTCTCCTATATATTTCGTCAACGCGGGCTACTTGCGAGAAAGGTGGGCGTGATACCACAGACTATATTGCAGTTTGGGTTTTGGATCTTACCATGTCGTCATGAGATGTTAATTACAACCGTGCCTCTTATAGGATTTTGAGATGGGTGGAAGACGAGGAGAACATCTGCAGGGGGCACGGGCAAGATCTGCAATACCTGATTCTTGATCTTGCTGGTACTACCTAATATTTAACCCTATAAACCCATTTTCAGCTCCCCGCAAAAAAAATCATTTTCAGCTATTATTTGTTTCAGTCTCTCGGCTGATCCTACGGAGCTCAGTTCACCAAGCTTTAACCTGACATACATGAACAATGCAGGTGTGACTTCTATCGACAACTCGGGCATCGGGATGCTAGGAGAAGTTCACAAGAACCTGGACCGGAAAGGGATCAGGGTAAGCCAAACGATCAATTCCAGAAATTACTAAGTGTCCGTCTACTACTGAATTTGACCCAGTTCTTGATCATTGCAGATAGCCCTGACAAATCCGAGGCTACAGGTGACGGAGAAGCTGGTGCTGTCTGGATACATCAAGGACACCATAGGGGAGGAGAGCATGTTCCTGACCATCAAGGACGCCATCACGTCGTGCCGGTACGCGCTGCAGAGGTCCACAAGCAAGGAAGGAGGAAGCGAAGTATAGCGATTTAGGAGGTGTAGAAGCTGTAGATATTGTGGTGTTTGGCAGGCAGGCTGGAAGAAGATGCACGCGCGTCCACTTAGGATGAAGGATGAGTATAGAAGATTCAGGGCTGCTGCTGTTACGAAACGATTCGGCCGCATGTATTGGGTGCCTGGATAGTCTCTGCATGTGCTGAAAGCTTTATCGGGAATTCAGGATTCAGGGTAGGTTCAGGGTCGGGGATGAAGTAGTGAGGCGGGCGGAAGAAGTGCTCTCGTGTGTATAGACCAATTTAGATTTTTCTGAGGTCACAGCGAACCTCGCTGAGTCGCTGATTTGCTTGTATCAGGTTGATTGACGTTGCAGAATGCGTAAGAAAGACTTCAATTGCTAGAAGAATAAATTATATTCTGCAAGAGACGGAAGCTATGTAGATGCAGATAGGTTATCTTATCACTGCATTTAGCGTCCTTCTGAACAACATTAACAGGAGAACTGATCCAAGAGAAAACAAGATGGCACGTATGAGAAACAAATGTTTCTTCAATTGAGCTTCCTCTGTTGAAACGAGCTGCCGGTTTATTAGGAAAAACCTCATGAAAACAAGATACAAAGGTGACGAAGCCCCATCAGCCGTCGGAAACCAAACACGAACACATTGACGACAATTACCACCACTGCCAAAGGGGAGAGAAACCAAGACCGTGGAGAACAACGGTATTGGGCCGTCCTGACATTGGAGGAGAAGAATATGGAAAAAGTGACGATAGGAGCCTCGTACACACGAACAACCACCCACATTGGCCGCCCACCAGCCGAGTCGTCGGTTGTGTAACCTAGGCAACCATAGACGACACCCAACAACCAGCAGGCGGCAAGGACCTCGGAGCCGCCGCTTAGACATCAGAACCTGTGCAATGCACACCGGTCTTGAGGGCATGCATCATCCGATTTGACACAAGCACACACCAAATGGAGGGCGCCGTTGAAGTTGCCCTTAAGTTTAGGGGTGTAAACGGATAGGACAATTTTTCCGCACCGAATCGTATTCCGAAACCGTTTTAAACAATCTATATCCGGTTTGAAGAAATCCGACGGATAAGGATATCCGATTCCGAATTTGACACCGGATACGGTATAGGACACGGTATGTTAAATAGCCCCAAAATATAGATTATCTGCAAATTAAATAAGATTATCCGACTGTTTTAATCCGAATAATCCGATTTTCTACCGAAATATCTAACCTAATAGAATATAATTATTAGTTAGTGAGTTGTAAATTTCATCCATTAAATAAAAACTCACTTACATACTGTAGTCATTGTTACGACTATGGAGTACAACTTTGTTAGGCTATTAGCATATTGAACTATTATTTTTGGTTGTATTGTTCGCTGATGAATTTATACGCGTACATATCCGATTAAATTTTTTCCGCCCCGAATCCGCTTCGGTTCCGCACCCGAATCCGTGATATGATATATCCGACCCCGAATCCGCAACCGGTCATTATCCGCTCCGCTCCGAATCCGATGAAAAAATATGGTATAGGATATGGTAACGACGAAATCCGATCCGGTCCGATCCGTTTACATCCCTACTTAAGTTTGACAAGAAACCAATCTAGTGTTTGTGAGATCCTGGCTCAGAAAATACTAGTGTTGGTCTGTGGGGTCAGTCTAGAGATCCTAGAGAGCTGCCAGGCGTAACAGGCGTCGGTCCGGGAGTGGCCGGGGTGTTACAGTGTTAGAGGGCTGTTGGGAAGAACTAGGCAATAGCCTAGCGGCAAGGGTCGTAAGGGCACATCCCTGAGCCCAAGGTTCGACTCTCGTCGGGAGCAGATTTATGATGCCTCACCAGGGTGGGATCTTTCTATAAACAGACTGTCTTGGGTGCTACTTGCGGTGACCCGGCATACCACTGCATGTTGTAGTATGCAAGTCGTTGACATAACACTCACAGAACACCGTTCCGCAAATATTACATCCCTCAGGGTGGTACAGCAGAAACATTGCGGGTCCACAAACAACGTCTGAAATATTACAAACCAAGTCGTGCATAGAGATGGCCACCTCAGGGTGACGTCTCATACATAGTGTTTACAAACCTTGAAGAAGCAAATAAGTGCGCACACGGGAACTCAACAGCTTATTGATATAAAGTTCTTGCTGCTCGATTCAACCGTGCTAAGTAAGGCTATTAACCTAAAGTTGACTAGTCAGACTCTTCCTCCTCGTTGTCGGCGCCGTATCTGATAAAGTAGTCCACGCCTTCAACTCCTCCTGAAAGGTCTGGCTCTTCATAGTAGACGTCTTCCTGGCCTCCCATGGCATGAAGCGAGGCACTGGCCAGGTCCTCATAACCTAAGCAGGAGATTCAAAAGGAAAGGGATGAGTAACCAGCGTTACTCAACAAGTTCACTTGATACGGTGGGAAGTCTGATGCACTAACTACTGCTTAAGACTCAAAAGAGTCACAAGCTAATGCAAGGGTTTTGTAAAACATTTCTTCAAGAGGTTGCTTTTAATTCTGAAGAATATGCCCGTCATCCTTCACAGGGCTAGAGCTTCATGGAGCTCCTTTCCTGCAGCGTTCGCAGCTCCTTCCCGGAACAGGGAGTAACATGTTACAATTCTATACACTCTGCAGAGGTGCGTTACTTTACCCATAAGAGATCAAGACTTTGTTACCAACCAGGCGTACGTTCCTGTCCACACTCTCTTTGGTGTGGGGCCCAGTTTTTGATCCAAGTCATTCACTGTGCTTCTCCACACAACGCATGCCCACCCTTTTGTAGGTTTGTCCTCCCCTAAATCTTTAGGCAGACCGTTCCAGACTCAAAAGTCCTCCCCTATGCCTAACAGATTGCCCGTTCCAGACATCCCTACAATCCATCATAGGCCCCAGTCGCCGTGGGAATTAAGGGATCCCACCCATGTGCATGTAGTCCCGCAAGACCTACAGCTTACGACACTGGCAGCCCGTTGACATGCATCCGGGAGAAATACAGATGGCATTTCCCGTCCCATTCCAGGTCTTATGGTTAACGCGTCTTTACGGCGCAATCATTATGACGGCATTTGTTGTTAATCCTAGGTAATACTGTTCCCTTGCAAATGGAACCTCCGGACCAATTCTTCTTACCATGGTTCCATCTGCCAACCATAATAGGTTACCACCACTCAGGTTGATAGCCAAATAGTCATGTTATTAGAAAAATAGGTTTTATGCTTTCTTTTGTTTAAAGGTGATAGTATAATAAGGTTTTGCAAATAGTTTTCTAACAAATATTTCAAAAGGTATGAACAAGTGATGAACTTGCCTTGAAACTGACAAGTAGTGGAGTCTGAAACTGGTCGGGGCTGACGACCTCCTGGTTCTACAAAATCCATCATTGTCTGATAAGAACAATGTTTAAAGAAGCAACATGCTACTATGCATAAAATGATATGCAACTCTTAGCTTGCTTTTATTTTAGTGATCAATTAAAAATTTATGATTTAAATCTGAATTTTTGATATTATTTTTATTTATTCAATTTTGAAATTAAATTAATTTCACTCCAATAAATTAATTATTAAAGCATTTTAAAATAATAAAAGATTTTGCATTTTAAGCTTTTTTATAAATAAGGTTATCATTTTTATTACTTAAAATGATTTTATCCAAATTTTATTTAAAGAAAAGGATTTTATAATAATTTTTAAACTAAAATGGCATTTAGGTAATTTTAAACAACTCAAAAGAAAAGTTAGCCAAATAAATAGTTATAAAATTTAAAAGATTAGATTTTATTTTTCTGATTCATTTGATATTTTATTTGAATTTTTCTGAATTCAGAATCAAAAGTTATGAATTAAACAAGTTTCTATTAATTTCTGAAGTTTGAATTAAAGATCAAAAATCTGACAAGGGGACCCACCCGTCAGAGTTTTAACAATAAAAACAGAGATAAGACTGGCGCTGACGTCAGCCGACGTCACTGGCCACGGCCAGCGGCAACTCCGGCCAAAATCCGGCCAGTTCCGGCTTCCCCGGCCAAAGGCAAGAAGCCCAATAGATGCACAGGAAGGAGACGAGCCTAGGAGAGGCGGCTCCGCCTCAAAATGGTCACCGGAGCGATCTCCCCACGACGGTGCGGCGGTGAACTCCGGCGGCCGAAGCCAATCACGGGTTCTAGGGATCAATCGAGAGGGAAAAGGGGCGTAGAAGAGAGAGCAGCTCACCACGGTGGTCGAGGACAAGGTTTGGACGGCGATGAAGCTACGGTGGCGACGGATTCGAGCTCGACGTCCAGCGGCGGCGTTCGGGGCGTCGGTCACGTTCTCCTCCTCCAGCAGCTCCCAGCACCAACGGATTGCACCAACGTGGAGAGGACGGAGAGACGGAGCGAACGGACAAGGTCTCGACTCCGGGGAATCCTTGGTTCGCCGGCGATTCGAGGAGTTCGACGGCGGCAGTACGGCTAGGGTTAGGGTTTCGGTGAAGAAAGAGAGAGAGAAGAGAGAGGACAGAGCAAGGGGGGGCGAATGAGTGAGAGGAAGAGCAGAGGGCGTCGTCGACGGTCTTATCCTCGCGCCCGAAGCGGCAAGCAGGAGGTGGCACGGCGGCGTCGTCTTCGTCCTTCTGGCCGCGATGGAAGAAGAAAGAAAAGGAAAACAAATCGCAGAAAACCCCCTGACGTTTTCCAGAATTGCTAAAACTTATAAACAGCCACTTTGGACAATTAATTTAAGAGCTTAAATAACTTCAAAAAAATCAAGAGAAAATTGGTGTAAGCTTAAGATTTTGAGAAGAAGCCTCCAGTAATTTTATTTAGAATTTTTGGAGCATTTAACAAGATTTAAAAATTAGGTGAAGAAATAAGACATTTTAATGAGATTTGGAATACCCATAATGGATATTATCACCAAAGAAGTATGGTGGGTTTATATAAAACAAATGAATAAGAGAGATGTTAAGAAATTATTAAATTACATTTCTCATAAAATAATCTCTTGGAAAACTATATCTGCCAAAAATCAATAAGAGTACTTAAGAAGGTAAGAATTTTAGGTCAAGAATATAAAGGTTCTTTAAATAACCAAAGTTTTAAATTGCGAAAAATTGGTTTAGGTTTTTCAGATGCATGCATGCAAATGCACAAACTCCTAAATCTACCCTTCGCAAAACCCTAAACGCTGGGGTACTACAGCCTTCCCCCCTTAACAAGAACTTCGTCCCGAAGTTGCAGCAGGTGTACCTGAAGAGATGGGGATAAGCTTGTCTCAAGTCTTCCTCCTTCTCCCAGGTGGCTTCGCGTTCAGGATGATGTTTCCATTGCACTTTGCAATACTTGATTGCTCTATTTCTGAGCCTCTTCCAGTTTTCCGCAAGGATTCGAGCTGGTTCTTCCACATATGTCAGATCTGCTTGCAATTCTAGTTCTTCATGAGTAACTGCATCTTCAGGTTCTTTCAAGCATTTCCGGAGCTGCGATACATGGAAGACATTATGGACTTGCATCAACTTCTCTGGTAGCTCTATTGTGAACGCCACGTTTCTATTTTGCTTAAGAACCTTGAAAGGTCCAATGTATCGAGGACTCAACTTTCCCTTCACTCCAAACCTCTTAAGACCTTTCATTGGACTAACCTTGAGATAAACTAAGTCTCCCACTTCAGGACTCCATGTCCGTCTCTTCTGATCTGCATAACTCTTTTGCCGGCTTTGAGCTATCTTCAAACGATCTCGAATGATGTCGATGATATTCTGCTTGTCCTTGACATAGTCGGGTGCAAACTCCGTACTTGCTCCAGGTTCATACCAACATATTGGTGATCTGCACTTTCGTCCATAAAGTACTTCAAATGGTGCTGCTTTCAAGCTACTCTGGTAACTGTTATTATAAGAGAACTCTGCTAAAGGAAGATGTTCATCCCACGATCCTCCGAAATCCAGGGCACATGCCCTAAGCATATCCTCTAGTATCTGATTGGTTCTTTCAGTTTGCCCTCCAGTTTGCGGATGGTAAGCCGTACTGAAGTCCAGATGTGATCCTAGTGCTTCATGGAGTTTCTTCCAAAATACGGACGTGAACACAGATCCTCGATCTGAAACTATTCTTTTGGGAACTCCATGTTTACTGACAATCTCCTTCACATACACATCTACTAGCTTCTCGGCGGTATCTCTTTGATTCACAGCTAGAAAATGTGCACTCTTGGTAAGTCGATCTATGATCACCCAAATAATATCCTTATGTTTCTTGGTCATTGATAGACCAGTGATGAAATCCATACCAATCTCCTCCCATTTCCATTCCGGAATTTCTAAAGGTTGTAAAAGTCCTGCTGGACTTTGGTGTTCTGCCTTCACTCTTCGGCATGTATGACATTCCGATACATACCTCGCAATGTCTCCCTTCATGTTGTTCCACCAGAATAACTCCTTGAGATCCATATACATCTTCGTACCTCCTGGGTGTATGGAGTATGGTGTCTCATGTGCCTCCCGAAGTATAAGCCCTTTGATTTCAGGTATATCAGGTACACAAATCCTGTTCTGAAACCATAGTGATTCATAATCACCTAGACGGAATTCTGATGGTCTTCCTTGTTCAATTCTTCGAATTTCCTCTTTGATGAAAGGATCTTCTTCTTGTCGTCTAATTATCTCATTCCGGAGGTCACTTTGTCTTTCTTCCATTACCTCCAAATTGTTTAAACTACCTAAGGTATGCACTTCTAACAACAAGATCTCAGATCTTTCTAGATCCATCTTTAACTCCTTTGGTAACTCACAATGGATCGGTTGAACATCCGTGCTCTTGCGACTCAAAGCATCAGCCACAACATTAGCTTTTCCCGGAGTATAGTTGATTGTAAGATCATAATCCTTAATTAATTCCAACCATCTTCTTTGTCTCATATTCAACTCCTTCTGAGTAAAGAAATACTTGAGACTTTTGTGATCCGTGTATAACTCACACTTGGCCCCATACAAAAATTGCCTCCATTTCTTCAGAGCAAATACTACTGCTGCCAACTCCAAATCATGAGTTGGGTAATTTATTTCATGAGGTTTGAGTTGTCTTGAAGCATAAGCTATTACCTTTTTATCTTGCATAAGTACACATCCCAATCCATTCTTGGATGCGTCACAATAAATTGTGTAATCTTTACCGGATTCAGGCACTGCTAAGATCGGTGCTGAAGTTAACCGGGTTTTCAACTCCTGGAAGCTTGCTTCACATTTATCTGTCCACTCAAATGGAACATTTTTCCTTAATAACTTAGTCATAGGTCCTGCTATCCTGGAGAATCCCTCAATGAATCTCCGATAATAACCTGCCATACCCAAGAAACCTCGAATCTCTCTGACATTCTTCGGTGACTGCCATTCCAATACGGCTTGTACCTTGGCGGGATCCACCGAAATTCCATCTTTGCTGATGACATGTCCAAGAAACTCCACTTTGTCCAACCAAAACTCGCACTTGCTGAACTTGGCATACAACTGATGTTCTCTCAGAACTTGTAAGGCAATCCTCAGATGCTTGGCATGCTCTTCTTTATTCTTGGAGTATATAAGGATATCGTCAATGAAGACGATTACAAACTTGTCCAGATATGGCATAAAGATCTTATTCATCAGGTTCATAAAGATTGCAGGTGCATTGGTCAATCCAAAAGGAACAACCAAATACTCATGATGCCCATACCTAGAGACAAAGGCTGTTTTTGGAACATCTTCAGGCTTAATCTTAATTTGATGGTAACCTGACCTGAGATCAATCTTAGAAAACACTCCTGCCCCTTGAACTTGATCAAACAGGTCTTGGATTCTGGGTAGTGGATACTTGTTCTTGATAGTGACGTTGTTCAAATTTCTGAAGTCACCACACATTCTTCTGCCACCATCGCGCTTATCAACAAAGATCACAGGGGAACCCCATGGTGACACACTTTCTCTAATGAATCCTTTACTCTCTAATTCATCAAGCTGCTCCTTGAGTTCTTTCAACTCCTTAGGACCCATCTTGTATGGTGCTTGAGCTATGGGTGATGTGCCTGGTATCAAATCGATGGTAAACTCTATCTCTCTGTCAGGTGGCATACCGGGTAGTTCCTTCGGAAACACATCCGGAAACTCATTGACTACTGGAATATCCTCCAACTTAGCCTCCTCAAAGAGTTCAGTTGGATTCCAATCTCCATATGCGTGTGCCTATCCGCCTGATAAGTAATTCTACCTCCTCCTGGTTTTCTAATGGACACTGTTTTCTCTTCACAGTCAATTTGGGCTCCATGCTCAGTCATCCAGTCCATTCCGAGAACTACTTGCAGATCCTTAAGAGGCAAAACGAATAGGTCTGCAGTAGAATGTGCAATTACAGATCGTAATGACCTGTTTTTGCTTCACAAGAGTTACTAAGAGCGTACCCCCAGCCGTTAACACGGTAATGGGGCGTTCTAACGGCTTGCACTTTAACCCATATTTTTCCACAAGCTCACTAGAGAGGAAAGAGTTGGTAGCACCCGTATCAAAAAGTACTTTACTAGGGTGAGAAAGGATATTGAGCGTACCTAGTACTGCTGTCCCCGAGTTGTCAGCCTCCTCCACAGATGTACAGTTCAACTTTCCAAAGGTCCTTCCCCTCTTGCCATTGTTGTTCTTTCCATTGCCTCCACCTCCAGCTGCAGATCCTCCACCTTTTCCGTAATTACCTCCACCTTTGTTGAATGCTGACTGGTTAGGACATTGGGTTTTGATGTGTCCCTCCTGTCCACACCCAAAGCAGATAATCTTGGGCTTCCGGCACTCACTCTTCACGTGTCCCGGAAGTCCACATCCATGACATATGATCTTGCTCTTGGGGTTAAATGTTCCACGGTCAACCGGAGCTCCTCTTGGCTGCATTCTAGGCTTGATGCTTAAATTCGGTCTGGATCAGTTAGGCTCAAATCTCTTGGTCCTCAGTTCTTGCTTCTTCTGTCGGCTCAACTGAACCAGCTTATAGTCGTTCTCCCAGGTGATAGCAGAGTTCATCAACTCTTGGAAGTTCCTGGGCTTGGTCATTTTCAGCTGCATCGCAGCATATGGATCTAATCCCCTAAGGAATCTTTTGATCCTTTTAGCATCCGTGCTTACCTCGTCAGCTGCATAACGAGAGAGCACACTAAACTCTCGAATGTACTTCATCATTGTTAGAGTACCTTGTTGAAGATCTTCGAATTCCCGTCTCTTCAACTCCATAATACTCTCAGGGAACATGATACTCCCTAAACCTCTCTTTAAACTCCTCCCAAGTGAATACCTTTCCTTGAGGCTGTATTATCACCTCGTTCTCCCACCAGATGCAGCTGGGCCAGTAAGAAGATACGCGGCATATCGTACTTTTTCTTCATCATTCGCATTAAGGGACTTCAATTTCCTTTCTGTATCCATTAGCCAATCTTCAGCATCCATTGGCTCCGGTGCGGTTGCAAAAGGTAAAGGCTTGGTGTTGAGGAAGTCTGATAAACTGGTATTCTTGTTCTCGGAACCCCTTCCATTCCCGATCTGACCCATTAGTTCCTGTATAAACTTGTTTTGGGTCTCCTGCATAAACTGCATGTACTGCATGAAGTTCTGCTCTCCGAGAGGTCGGAATGGTGGTAGCGGTGGTGCGGCTTCTCCTGCGTCATGGTCAGCCTTCTCTTTAGCCTCACGCTCCACTCGTTGCTCCTCGGTTTCTCTGTCGTTACCCGTACTCATATTCCCCTAGTCCTGCAACATGAAGCGAATAAACTCATAATTACACCATGCCCATGCTTTCTGAGCCTCACTTTCACGTGCAGAACTAGTCACACAAGAGAAATAAAGTCCAAATCCAAATAAGAACCAGCGTTATTTACATAATGAACATATATTATACAAATAGATTTATAGCATTACAAACCTTAGAAACGAAACAAAGCAGTAGGTAGTACAAGATTCTCTTGGGTCATACAAGCACTTCGACCCTTATTTATTAAACAACTCAACTCCACACTACACACAACCTGAAAGCACTAATTAAACAGTCCTCAAGCCCTTCTTCTTGTTCAGCTGCAGAGTCACTCCTGGTACATACCCGGGGTCCATCCATGCTGACGGGGAGTCTTGCGCACCGACTCAGGTATGTAAGGTCTCCCGGTCGGAACAAAGTCCATGTCGGAGGTGTCCTTGCCAAATGTATCATTCAGAAAAAGATCTTCCTCGTCAGAAGAGATGTTAATAACAACATTGTTGTCATCAACTGGAGCAGCAGCAGGAACAGGAACAACAGGGGCTGCTACTACGGACGGAAGAGACTGAATCTCATCATCCGCGGAGTCATAACAAGGAATAGGATGGCTGCTAGTACCAGGATACCAATCAAACCTCCATCCATCTGAGTTCTCAATAGGAACGTACGAGTCTGATGCCTCCAGAGGAACAGATGGCTCAGGCTCGCTGGGAGGTATGACAGGGTAAAAGATGGGCTCTGGGGTAGGCGAATACCTGGATGGTCCAGAACGTGCCTTACATCTTGAAGTTCCCTCCTCTGGTGCACTATGAATTCCTCCCGCCTCCGGGGCCTTTCCCTTCTTAGGTAACTTTGCCCAATCTGGACCGGTAAGATCTCTCAGAAGACCACCCTTGTCTTCCATACTAACCTTGTGGGTCTTATAGAAGGATCCAAACAGCAGCCTGTATCGATCCATCATCCTGGTGGCTAACTTTGGCTTGGTCTTAACCAATGCCAAATGGTCCAAAGCATACTCTGTGGACATACCATCACAAGGAATCGGCTCAAAGCTGGTCCCTATCAGATCTGCGGACTTATGCCCACGAATAGTCGCAATGGACTGCACCAACGCCTCCTGATAAGCTGCAGTGTGACTACGACCCTCGCCATGAGGCCTAGTCAGATGTGGCGTCAACTCCTGAGGAATAAGGATAAGCACCCTATATTTCACTACCTCCTCACCAAACTTGTAGATGAAGGTGTTGACGGGAATGTTGGTGTCACAGCCAAAAGCTCTCAATAACGACCTCAACTGGTCAGTCAAGGTACCGTTGTAGTCATCCAGCCACTCATGCTCCGGCCAAATGGTACTCTCCCGTGCCATCGCAACTGTACATAAAAAGATAAGCACTATAAGAATTGCATCATAATAAAGAACTTTAACACTGAAAATATGACGGTGATATTCTCAAGTGAATACTCATCATACTTCTAGCGCACTCTTTATCGTTGCTACTACCGACAGGT
The DNA here is from genome assembly GCA_012064385.1 of Puccinellia tenuiflora. Lineage (NCBI taxonomy): Eukaryota > Viridiplantae > Streptophyta > Magnoliopsida > Poales > Poaceae > Puccinellia > Puccinellia tenuiflora. The sequence goes on from QRDG01000191.1 coordinate 991,682, forward strand.
TCTATCCCTTTACTAGGTTTCCAACCTAAGGTCGAAGCAATTGCTCTGATACCAGCTGCGGTGACCTGGCATACCACTGCATGTTGTAGTATGCAAGTCGTTGACATAACACTCACAGAACACCGTTCCGCAAATATTACATCCCTCAGGGTGGTACAGCAGAAACATTGCGGGTCCACAAACAACGTCTGAAATATTACAAACCAAGTCGTGCATAGAGATGGCCACCTCAGGGTGACGTCTCATACATAGTGTTTACAAACCTTGAAGAAGCAAATAAGTGCGCACACGGGAACTCAACAGCTTATTGATATAAAGTTCTTGCTGCTCGATTCAACCGTGCTAAGTAAGGCTATTAACCTAGAGTTGACTAGTCAGACTCTTCCTCCTCGTTGTCGGCGCCGTATCTGATAAAGTAGTCCACGCCTTCAACTCCTCCTGAAAGGTCTGGCTCTTCATAGTAGACGTCTTCCTGGCCTCCCATGGCATGAAGCGAGGCACTGGCCAGGTCCTCATAACCTAAGCAGGAGATTCAAAAGGAAAGGGATGAGTAACCAGCGTTACTCAACAAGTTCATTTGATACGGTGGGAAGTTTGATGCACTAACTACTGCTTAAGACTCAAAAGAGTCACAAGCTAATGCAAGGGTTTTGTAAAACATTTCTTCAAGAGGTTGCTTTTATTTCTGAAGACTATGCCCGTCATCCTTCACAGGGCTAGAGCTTCATGGAGCTCCTTTCCTGCAGCGTTCGCAGCTCCTTCCCGGAACAGGGAGTAACATGTTACAATTCTATACACTCTGCAGAGGTGCGTTACTTTACCCATAAGAGATCAAGACTTTGTTACCAACCAGGCGTACGTTCCTGTCCACACTCTCTTTGGTGTGGGGCCCAGTTTTTGATCCAAGTCATTCACTGTGCTTCTCCACACAACGCATGCCCACCCTTTTGTAGGTTTGTCCTCCCCTAAATCTTTAGGCAGACCGTTCCAGACTCAAAAGTCCTCCCCTATGCCTAACAGATTGCCCGTTCCAGACATCCCTACAATCCATCATAGGCCCCAGTCGCCGTGGGACTTAAGGGATCCCACCCATGTGCATGTAGTCCCGCAAGACCTACAGCTTACGACACTGGCAGCCCGTTGACATGCGTCCGAGAGAAGTACAGATGGCATTTCCCGTCCCATTCCAGGTCTTATGGTTAACGCGTCTTTACGGCGCAATCATTATGACGGCATTTGTTGTTAAACCTAGGTAATACTTTCCCGTGCAAATGGAACCTCCGGACCTATTCATCTTACCATGGTCCATTTGCCAACCATAATAGGTTACCACCACTCAGGTAGATAGCCAAATAGTCAGGTTATTAAAGAAATAGGTTTTACGCTTTCTTTTGTATAAAGGTGATAGTATAATAAGGTTTTGCAAATAGCTTTCTAACAAATATTTCAAGAGATATGAGCAAGTGATGAACTTGCCTTGAAACTGACAAGTAGTGGAGTCTGAAACTGGTCGGGGCTGACGACCTCCTGGTTCTACAAAATCCATCATTGTATGATAAGAACAATGTTTAAAGAAGCAACATGCTACTATGCATAAAATGATATGCAACTCTTAGCTTGCTTTTATTTTATTGATCAATTAAGAATTTATGATTTAAATCTGAATTTTTGATATTATTTTTATTTATTCAATTTTTGAAATTAAATTAATTTCACTCCAATAAATTAATTATTAAAGCATTTTAAAATAATAAAAGATTTTGCATTTTAAGCTTTTTTATAAATAAGGTTATCATTTTTATTACTTAAAATGATTTTATCCAAATTTTATTTAAAGAAAAGGATTTTATAATAATTTTTAAACTAAAATGGCATTTAGGTAATTTTAAACAACTCAAAGAAAAGTTAGCCAAATAAATAGTTATAAAATTTAAAAGATTAGATTTTATTTTTCTGATTCATTTGATATTTTATTTGAATTTTTCTGAATTCAGAATCAAAAGTTATGAATTAAACAAGTTTCTATTAATTTCTGAAGTTGAATTAAAGATCAAAAATCTGACAAGGGGACCCACCCGTCAGAGTTTTAACATTAAAAACAGAGATAAGACTGGCGCTGACGTCAGCTGACGTCACCGGCCACGGCCAGCGGCCATTCCGGCCAAAATCCGGCCAACTCCGGCTATCTCCGGCGAGGGAAACAGGTGCAAAAGGTAGGCCTAACCGAGACGGACCATAAAGTGGTGGCGCCGCCCCGAAAAGATCACCGGAACCATCCCGGCGACGAGGCAACGCGGCGGTGAACGGCGGTTGAACACGAATCCCTCCAACCCGAACGAAATCCACCGATTAAAAGGGTGCATACGATGGAGGAACTCACGAGGAGTGTCGTGGACAAGATCTTGACGGCGATGAAGCAACGGTGGTGACGGATTCGAGCTCGATGTCCGGCGGCGGCGTTCGGGGCGTCGGTCACGTTCTTCTCCTCCAGCGGCTCCCAGCACCAACGGATTGCACCAACGTGGAGAGGACGGCGAGACGGAGCGAACGGACAAGGTCTCGACTCCGGGGAATCCTTGGTTCGCCGGCGATTTGAGGAGTTCGACGGCGGCAGTACGGCTAGGGTTAGGGTTTGCGGTGAAGAAAGAGAGAGAAGAAGAGAGAGAGTGAGAGGGGGTGAATGAGCGAGAGAGAGAGCGATGGGGACGCCTCCTCTTGGTCTTATCCCTCCGGCAAGCAGGCAAGCAAGCAGGTGGTGGCGCGCGGCATGGAGCTGTCCTTCTGGCTGAGGAAGAAGAAGAAAGAAAAGAAAAGAACTTTGCAGAAAACCCCCTGACATTTTCCAAAATTGCTAAAACCTTTAAACAGCCACTTTGGACAATTAATTTGAGAGCTTAAATAACTTCAGAAAAAATAAAGAGAAAATTAGTATAAGCTTAAGATTTTGATATGAAGCCTCCAGTATTTTTATCTAGAATTTTTGGAACATTTTACAAGAATTTAAAATTAGAAGAAGAAATAAGACATTTTGATGAGATTTGGAATACCCATAATGGATATTATCACCAAAGAAGTATGGTGGTTTTATATAAAAACAAATGAATAAGAGAGATGTTAAGAAATTGTTAAATTACATCTCTCATATAATAATCTCTTGGAAAACTATATCTGCCAAAAAATCAAAAGAGTACTTAAGAAGGTAAGAACTTTAGGTCAAGGATATAAAGGTTCTTAAAGTAACCAAAGTTTTAAATTGCGAAAAAAATTGGTTCAGGTTTTTCAGATGCATGCATGCAAATGCACAAACTCCTATATCTACCCTTCGCAAAACCCTAAACGCTGGGGTACTACAAGACACCCCCAGTTCCTGGGACAGTTCTCCGACAACGGTGTACACCCCACCTATGACCACCTACGCACCTTCGGCTGCCTCTGCTTCCCCAACCTCTCTCATTCTATCGATCACAAACTTTCTCCACGCTCCACCAGGTGCATCCTCCTCGGCTACCCACGCGAACACAAAGGTTATCGGTGCTTTGACTTAGCCTCTCGCAAAATTATAATATCTCGACACGTCGTTTTCGACGAAAACTCTTTTCCCTACTCAGCCACCACACAACCACCCACACCACCCCTCTCCACAATCGATCCCGTGCCGACAGCACCGATCCCCATCGGATCTGCCCCGATCCACCTCGCACCCCGTGCGCAATCATCAGCGCACTCATCACCTCCCCGACCGGCCTCTCCCGCAACGCCACCTCACCACCTGACGCCCCCGCCAACGCCCAACTCCCCCGCCTCACTCTTGTCACCTGCCACCGCCACCCCTACCACACCTGCTACCACCACCCCTGTCCCCACTCCTTCCCCCTCGAGCTCCCCGCCCACACGTGCACCCTCGTCACCCGCGCCATCCACTCTCCCTCCGCCACGTCCTGCTGGATCAATACCGGTAGCTCCACCCGAGAACGCACACAGAATGCACACGCGTGGAAAAACAGGGTATTTTATGCCCAAAAAGCACTTCACCACCCTATCTACCTCCACCGAAATTTCTCCCATTCCTTCGTCGTACCGTACAACACTTAAGGACACTCGTTGGCATGATGCTATGCGTGATGAATTTGATGCTCTAATTCAGAATGACACTTGGTCTTTGGTTCCTTGTCCTGCAGGCGTCAACGTGGTTACCGGCAAATGGATCTTTCGGCACAAACTGCACCCGGATGGCTCCCTGGCACGTTACAAGGCCCGCTGGGTTCTTCGTGGTTTCACTCAGCAGGAAGGAGTTGACTATGGAGAAACGTTCAGTCCCGTGGTAAAGCCAGCAACAGTTCGTGTGGTCCTCAGTATTGCAGCATCCCGGTCTTGGCCTCTTCATCAGCTGGATGTAAAAAATGCATTCTTACATGGTGAACTTGCAGAAACCGTCTACTGCTCCCAACCCGCTGGTTTTGTCGACACGGCCCACCCAACTCATGTTTGCAAACTCAAGAAATCTCTCTACGGACTTAAGCAAGCTCCTCGCACTTGGTTTCTCAGGTTTACTACCTTTCTCCACACTCTTGGCTTTGTTTCCTCCAAAAGTGATACATCCCTGTTTATTCTCCACTCCACCACAGCCACCGCCTACCTTCTACTCTATGTGGACGATATCATTCTCACTGCCAACACCACCACACTACTTCAGCAGATTATTGCCTCTCTACACTCTGAATTTTCTATGAGTGACTTGGGACCATTACACCACTTTCTGGGGGTTAATGTTCATCGTACATCCCGAGGTTTGTTTCTCTCCCAGCAGCAGTATGCTCTCGACATTCTGGAACGTGCAAACATGTCCAATTGCAATCCTATATCCACCCCCATCGACACTAAGTGGAAGCTCTCTGCCAATGATGGACGGCAGGTACCTGATCCTTCCAACTATCGGAGTTTAGCAGGAGCTCTTCAGTACTTGACCCTGACAAGGCCAAACTTGTCCCATGCAGTGCCGCAGGTCTGTCTTTTTATGCATGACCCACGTGATGCTCATTTACAGCTGATCAAACGGATTCTGCGATATGTCAAAGGGATTGCACATCTTGGTCTTCAACTACACGTTGGATCCTCATCCGAACTTGTGGCTTATTCTGATGCTGATTGGGCTGGATGCCCTGACACACGCAAGTCCACCTCCGGCTTCTGCATCTTTCTTGGCACCAACCTGGTCTCTTGGTCCTCCAAACGACAGTCGACAGTTTCACGCTCCAGTGCAGAAGCAGAGTATCGTGCGGTTGCCAATTGTGTTGCTGAATCAGTTTGGCTCCGACAGCTTCTTCTTGAACTCCATCAACCGGCCAGCAAAGCTACTGTCGTGTACTGTGATAACATCAGCGCCACCTACCTCTCGACCAATCCTGTGCAGCATCAGCGCACGAAACACATCGAGATTGATCTTCACTTCGTCCGTGATCGGGTGGCTCTAGGAGAAGCTCGTGTGCTACATGTTCCTACCAGCTCACAGTACGCCGACATATTCACCAAAGGGTTACCTACTACTGTATTCCAGGATTTTCGAACCAGTCTCAACATTGTACCTAGCCCCGTTTCGACTGCGGGGGGTGTTGAGTATCCTCTTTTGTATACGGTTCGGTTAGGGTTAGGGTTTAGTCTACACCTCCTCCCTCCTATATATACTTGTACCTTTGGTGATTATCAATATACAGAAAACCTATTCTATTTGTCTTCTCGTAGCTGATGGTACACGCGATGGTAGGTACACGTTAGTAGTGGCTACTGGCTACACCTGAATTCCTCAACCCGAGATAATAAACGCCGCGATTAAGGGGGGTTGAGGACTGAGCCCATCATCACTAAACTAACTAAAAGCATCTCCACCGGGCTCGTAGAAGGGCCCCTAGTTTATTTTGGGGAGAAGGAGGGGGGGGGGGGGCGTCGGACAGAAAAACCGGCCACATCGGGGGGTCGTAAAGCTCTCGGCCGGTCCAAAACCTGTCCGGCACCACGAACCGGGCCTCCAACTTTGGGGGTTGCCTTCGCGGTGCCGGACACTATCCGGCCCGTGCCTCCGACAGGTATGGCCCGTCCGTCATACACACTGAGGGTTTCTTCCCCGGCTTAATGACGCCGCGCAGGAAACCGGTACGAGCGTGCGTAAATGTCGCCGGTTTCCCAAGCGATGGAGGCAGCAGGCGGCAGCGACGCGACGGGACTGGCCGGCCACGCGGCGCATTAACGCACCGGCAGCCCAAGCGCCAGTCCACGTGCCGGTGCGCCGGGCTTGCCCACCGGTCAAACCGCCATTCCCCTCGGGCGCCTCGCCGCGGCTCGCACTGCTGATGACAGAATTGATGAGAGTGTTTCTCCCTCAACTACGCCAACAAGTACTCTTTATATCCTGAAAGGAAAATAATATATGGGATAGGTTGAGCCTCCAAGTGCAGAGTATGTAGAAGTGGAAGTTTTTTCCCCACGAGGGTGACTCGAGGGTTTAATATCGAACTCTCGGGGAATCAGTAGTGGGGATTTTATCTCCTTGTCCTTCTCTAGATTTTCTGCAAAGAAAGTAGATTGGTTTGTGCCCTCAACCTCACCAAGTGGTTGTCAAGCTCAAGGTGTGAGAATGATATTAAGATAATAATGAATGCAAAACAGTAAATAAATATGCCATGGTGGTAAGTAGTAATGCAAGGATGATAGTAATGATGATGGATGATATTTTTGGGGTTTTTATATGTGTATACAATGAATAAAAGTGTTTTTATACTTTCTGATTTTAAAATGGCTGAATGTAGAAAATGGTTAAAAGTGGTTGGAAAGTTGTTTCTTATGATTAAAAATGAACCGGGGTTCATGGTTTCACACATGCACTCTCTCTTTAATATAGTGTGGCAAATAAGTAGACATAGGATTAACATATGAGATTGCAAACAAGTTTAGTGACATGTTACTAATTATATGGGCATCACGTCCTAACATAGAGACCTTTTGATTATTAGTCTCACTTATACTCCACCAAGATGCGAACTAAATCATAACACCTCAGTAATTAAGATGACTCAGAGTATAGCCTTAAGATTAATGACATGAAGTGAAAATAAGAACATGTTGGATCTAGTCATAGGTAGAGGCTTGTCACTCCTCATACCTTGCAACATGGTATTTTGGTTTATCCCTAGTGAGACAACAAGTAAGGTAAACACCCAATGGATCGCGATATTAAGTTGTCAGCTTATCACATCACCACCCCCGTTACTCCAACTAATGCACACGTTCCCCCTCACACGCTCTCATAAACATGCTTGATCAAAACAAGGATACAAGAACGGGGTACATAATATGCATCTACTTTCATAACTGAAATAAACATTGCAATCTCAACATATATTAACTCATAAAAAGATCCACCACAAAGATAATACAACGATGACCGTAATCATGTTCAGCAGCTCATACGATGCTAATTAGTGAAGCTCAAGAGAGAGAGAGATACATATGCTACTGCTACAAACCCATAGTCCAGAGGTGGACTACTCCCTCTTCATCATGGAGACGGTGGAGATGTCGATGGAGAAGAAGGAGACCTCTCCGGCAGCACTCCGCCGGAGTTCCCCCCTCCAATCTGCAGCCTCCTGGTCTCTGTTTCTTGTTTCTCTCGTGTGACGGCTCTCTCTTCGAAGAACGTCGGGGGGCTCTTTATATAGGCGTTTTTAGGTCACGAGAAAGCTTCAGGAAGAAAGATCGTCGCAAACGGGGCCACGAGGGCCAAAAGTGGTGGGCCCATGCGGCCCCTGTACCTGGCCGCGTGGGGCACCCTCTTTCGCCCCTCCGGCCTCCGTTTGTTTGCTTCCTTCGCTCCTAGGTCTTCCTCCTTCCAAAATAATGATCCCCGTAAATTTGCAGCTCATTATGACGTCGTTAAGGCCCTAAAATAAATAAGGAAACAAATAGGGGTTTTCTGCCTGCGCAGGATTAATTTCATAAAAAGGGGAAATTATTATTAATTACCAAAAATCATTAAATAACAGTAATATACCCTTTATATGATGCAAATATGAATGGAATACAAGTATTATAGTGCAAAGTTCATTTATTCATTTTACATGCATCAACTGCCCTCGTCGGTGTATAAAACACCCGCCCGCGCCTGCCTCGCCACGCACACATCTCCTCCTCCACCCTCCCAAGTACAGCCTACTCTCCTCCGTCGCCACCATGCACACCTACGAGGACCGTGCCGCCGCTCCCCAGCAGCGACAGGGCCTTCCGCCACGCCATCCTCGAGCGGCGGGACAGGATGACGGAGGCGGACCGCAACCGCTCGGAGAACATGATCGACAACCAGCACGCCTGGTGGGCGCTGCTCATGCGGGAGCGCGACGAGGAGGTGGCAGAGTACGACCGACACCTGTCGAAGCCGCCCAAGTGGAACTCCCCCGGCCGCCACGACTGGTGGGAGCGCACCGGCCACACGGTGGCCTCTGCCATCGAGGCCGCCCGACGCCACGCCTTCACGGGGAACCCGATCCCGTTGAGGCTGATGCCGATTCCGCGGCCGCCACCCCGCTGCCACCGAAGCGTCAGCGACGCGGCGGCTGCTTCTCCCTCTCCTCTCGCAGCGGCGGGAGCAGCGGAGGAGGGCGCAACAGAGGCGGCAGGGTGGTGATCCGTGATGTCCAGCATCGCCGGTCGCCACCACGTGGGAGCCTCCGTCTGCGCCGGCGCGACGACACGCGGGTGAAGGAGGAGCCGGAGGACGTGAAGCCCCCGGCGATTCCGGCGGGGTTCGAGGTTCCACCCGCGCTGCACGACGAGGCGCATGACGGCGAATTCCTCGGCCTCAGCTTGGCTCTGATCGAGCGGGACTCCCCGGCTTCCTGGAGACCGTGGAGCGGTCGGCGATGGCGGCCTCGGCCTCCACCTCCGTCGGCGCGTCCACCTCCTGCGCCGGTTCCTCCTCCACCCTCATCCTCCTCGACAACGACGACAGCGACGACAACTTCGACTGGTCCAGCGCCTCCGAGTAGATTTAGGGTTTAGGTTTAGTTAAATGTCATTCAAATCTTGTAAAATATAACGAAATTTGAATGAAATTTGAACAATATCCCTATTTTCGTTTTTTTAAATTATGTTTGGGGATTTTCTTAGGGGGTGCTGGTGTGGGAGGCGCAAAAAAAGCGCCGGACAATTGTCCGGCACCCCAAAGGGTCTCCAATTAAGGTGTGTCAGATACATTTTAGGCGCTCCCGGTGGAGATGCTCTGAGCTCAGGTTGGAGCTGGCTGCACTACCATATCTCCATATGCAGTGACCACCGAGTGTCTGAGCGATGTATATTTCACACCAACCGACGGCCCGTTCGTTTCGTGGGTGATCTTTTCTTTCTCTCTTTTGAAAGCTCCAGAAAGCTAGGGTGGATGGATCGGCGACGATGGCGTGGCATGAATCCATCGTCACTCATGCTCGTCTTTTCAACCCCTGCGTGAAGCGAGTACGATCGTCATTTCCTTCCAGGGAATACGTGCAGCTCTGACCCATTCTGCCAGGATCACATATACTAGCAAAGAAAAGACATTACGCACACTCGAAATAGATATCGACTGGATGCATCGGTGCCGTTATCCGGAGACAGATTCACATATCACTTCCGTTGCCTATGAATTTAGTCAAATAGTTAAATCTTACTGAGTTTGATCAAATATATGTAAGAAAAATATTGACATCTACAATATTATTTTATAGTTAAACTACTACTATCGGTTTTGGTATCGTAAATGTTCATATTTTTGTGTGTATCAATGGTCAAATAAGATGTCGTTGACTTACACCGAATTTATACTCGTTATTCACCGGAACGGGGAGGCTGTGATATACTCCCTCCAGTTCCTAAATGTAAGGTTTTTAAATATTTTAATATGGGATTTGCTAATTCTCAGGCATCTAAGAATTGGTTGATGGCGGTCTCTCTATTCTCCAGTATGCAGATAACACAATCTTGTTTATGGAACATGACCTTGAGAAAGCGATGAACATGAAGCTGCTTTTAACAGCTTTTGAAAAACTTTCTGATCTAAAGATTAACTTCCATAAGAGTGAGTTGTTCTGCTTCGGGGAGGCTCTGGATTATGCTACTCAATATGCGGACTTATTCGGATGTGCTCAAGGTTCGTTTCCTATTAGGTATCTTGGAATACCGGTACACTATAGGAGATTAACTAATGCCGAATGGAAGCATGTTGAGGAGCGCTTGCAAGCTCGCTTAACCAGTTGGAGAGGAAAACTATTATCCCTAGGTGGGAGATTAGTTCTTATCAATTCAGTCCTAACTAATATAGTACTGTATATGATATCCTTCTTCAAGTTGCTAAAAGGGGTCCTTACAAAGTTGGACTATTATCGTTCGCGATTCTTTTGGCAAGGTGATAGTGAGAAAAAGAAATATCGACTGGCGAGGTGGGATGTTGTTTGCCGTCCTAAGGATCAAGGTGGCTTGGTATCCACGATCTACGGATTAAAAATACGGCCCTTCTAGGGAAATGGCTGTTCAAGCTTCTCTCAGAAGAAGGGGTATGACAAACAATGTTAAAGCGCAAATACATCGGTACCAAAACTTTGTCACAGATGGTTTGGAAACCAGGTGACTCACATTTTTGGGCTGGTCTCATGGCGGCGAAAACGTCTTTCTTCCGCTTTGGGGAATTTGCTATCAAAGATGGATCACAGATCAGATTTTGGGAGGACATTTGGTTAGGCCATACCTCTCTAAGGGATCAGTATCCTGCTTTATATAACATTGTTCGTCACAAAGAGGTTACGCTAGCTTCGGTTATGCAATCATCGCCTCCAAATGTGACGTTCAGGCGAGATCTACTTGGTACCAGGTTGGCTACGTGGAATTCCCTCTTGGGGCGTTTGGCCGCGGTTAACCTAGAGCCTGGACCAGATGTATTTCGTTGGAGTCTACTTCAGAATGGTAAATTCTCGGTAGATTCTATGTATAAAGCTTTGATCCAATCGAATACGCCAGTTGATAGCCATAAAAAACTTTAGAAGATGAAAATGCCACTAAAAACTAAGATTTTCGCGTGGTATGCTCGTCGAGGAGTGATCCTAACCAAAGATAACCTTGTCAAGCGCAATTGGCATGGAAGTACAAAGTGTGTTTTTTGTCCACATGATGAGACTATTAAACACCTTTTCTTCGATTGCAAGGTTGCACGATCTATTTGGTCTACCATCCAAGTTGCTTCGAATTTATATCCACCACGTTCCGTTGTAAATATATTTGGCAACTGGCTACATGGTATAGATGATAAATTTAGAACGGTTATTCGGGTGGGAGCGATAGCCGTTTTATGGTCGCTATGGCTGAGTAGAAATGACAAGATTTTTAATGATAAAATGTCTCTTTTATGCGGGTAATCTACCGGTGTACAGGTTTGCTCCATTCGTGGTCCATATTACAACGCGTGGAGTTTCGCGACCTTTTTATGGAGGTTTCTGCACAACTGGAGACCACGGTGAGGGACATTTTTACACAACATGGGTGGCATAGGGATCTTCGGATTGGCGGCTCATCACCATAGTCGATTGGCATGATCTTTTGATTTGTAATCTGGCTATGTTTTTTCGTTCGTGGTTGGATGATGATTTGTCGGCTGTGTGCATCTTGTTATGCAGAGGCCGGGTGTAATACTTTTATAAGTAATATAAGCCCTTTATCAAAAAAAAAAAAATTCGGTATGTCTCAGTCGACACCAGCGAAGCACGAGGCCGAAGACAGGGGCGCCGCCGACGAGCGACAGCGAGGCGCGGGGACGACGGCGAGGCCGAGCCAGGAGCGACCCGGAGCCGGAGACGACGCGGGGCAGCGGCATTTCCGGTGGAGGGGAGCAAAGGCCTTAACTGGGTGGGGGTGGGGGTGTGCGGGGTGGTCGCTGGCCGGCCGGATTTTAGAGGGATGGCCGGGGCGGCGGCAGCACGGCGGAGGGGGTGGTTCGGGTAGGGAGGGGCGGCGAGGCTGGCGCGGCAGCGCCGCCGGCCGCGGGTGGCGGAAGCAGGCGGCCCGGCCGGCGTCGGCGGGAGGCAACTCTGTTGCAGGTTTAGAGGAGGAAGACGACTGAGACATTACGAATTCTCAGTCGATTGTGACATAGACAAACCCTTTTTAATATAGTCTACATACGGACCGAAATGAGTGAATCTACACGCTAAACGCGTCTAGATACATCCGTACATCTCTCCATTCCTAAAAGTTAAAACATCTTATATTTAGGAACAGAGTGAGTAAGCATTCCACATTTTTTCCACTTGTTTGGATCCAAATAGGCTCTTTCCCGGTGACCCGTGCCCACGAGCGACATACTTTGTGGAAATGTTGTAACCAAACCGGGAGAGGGGCCCACCCGATCCTCCTGTAACTTCGTCACATCTTATCTCTTCCCATTATTTCTCCCATATTGCTAACTTCTTCCTCTCTCTCCGGAGGACGCCACGCCATGGCTATCCTCGAACAAGAAGCTCTCCCATATTGCTAAAGTCTGGAACAACACTCTTGGTTACAAGCAGCATTAGAGCAACTCCAGCCGTTGGCCCCCCGGGCCGAATTGCCGGCGTTTTTTTGGGCCGCTCGGGGGGCATCCGGCGGAAAATTTCGGCCTAGGGAGTCGGCGATTCCCAATCGCGCCCCCCAACCCGGCGTTTTTTGGCGAGTTTTGGTCAAAAAATAAGTCATACAACATCATTTTTATAGCAAATTCATTATTTTTAAAGCAAATTTATCATTTGTATCAAATAATTCGACATAAAAAGTAACACAAATAGTTTAATAAATCATAAATTTTAAAACAAGTTTTTCAAGACAAATTACATAAACCTAGACCTCGCCTTTGCGCCTCCACAGGTGCTCCACCAGATCTTGCTGCAATTGTTGATGAACTACCGGGTCTCGGATCTTCTGACGCTTTGTAAGGTAGGCAGTTCATAATTTCGGTACAGGTAGATGGCGGCTCTCCTTCGGATCCTCGCCCACGAGAGGATCTAGTATGACACCTTCTTCTCCTTGTCATCCACTGGATTCTTACGCTCGCTCTCAATGATCATGTTGTGCAAGATCACACAACAAGTCATCACCTCCCACATCTGATTTTTTGACCAGGTCATAGCGCGATACCGGACAACAGCAAATCGAGCTTGGAGTCCACCAAATGTCGGCTCAACATCCTTCCTGCAAGCCTCCTGATACTTGGCATACCAAGCTTGAGCCGTCTTCGGCACAAGCAGCGCTCGGCCTCCGACGCCGCCTGCGCACCGCCAGCAGTGCCTTGTTGGTGTTGTGCGTGAAGTTGTCCAGGTTTGTGGGATTACTTCGAGTCTCCTCGTGTAGTCGTGTTCAAGTTCACGATCACCTACGAGAGGCAGGAGAACAAGGAAGTTAGCGGAAGACCCACGACAAACGACGACTCTTGGTACAACGGGAAACAAACCGTCGGTAGGGAGAGATTTTCCCGGGAATCGACAGTCTATATTTCTACCGACGGACTCTTCGGTTTTGAGTTTTCTCTCTCCCCCACGTCAGTAAATTTTCAACGTGGGCTGCGTTACCGACGGGTGACTGGGCATAAACAGGATGAGTTGGTTCGTTGCATGGTCAGATCTCCTGTGATGTGTTGCAAGTTGCAACACAACACAAAGCGGCGTGTGCGTCATGGGATCTTTGTCAGCTAGTGCGCCCTTCTCTTTCTCCCTTTTCCTCGCATGTCCCTGCGCCGTTCGATGGCTACTGGCTACCGACACCTGAATACGTGGCCCCTCTCCCTCTCACTCTCAATCATCATCATCATCGCCATTTGGAAAACAATTTTTAAACGCCGCTGTTAAGGGCGTGAGCCCAATCAGCCCACGATGCCATCATCACTAAACTAACTAACCTCACTCACTGGTGGTACAGTAGTAGTAGTGGTGGTTGGCGCCACTACTAGTATGCACATCGATGACTAGTGTGAGAGAGAAGGAAGACTCCATCGAAATGTTTTTTACACCGAGCGACCGACGGCGTCCGTTTCGTTGGTGGGATCCAGAGTGGCATGATCGAATGCCTCATCATGCATGCTCCAATCGATCGTCTTTTCCACCTCAACGCATGCAGCACGTACCCGGTACCGCCGATCGATGCGTCATTTGCTTCCCGGGAAAGCGTGCGTGTACATACGTGGTCTCTGATCCCTGGATCAAAAAGTTTCACCATCGATCCTCACCCAGGATCACATGATCACATAGTACAGATAAGATAGTAGTACCAGTACAGTCGAAATAGCAGCAACAAGCCAACAACAAACAAAAAAGATCACTTAATTGGAGTTAGCTAGCCGTTCATGCTAGCTAATTAAAGGGACGATTTAAGTAGGCAAAACTAGTGCGTGGATCACATACATGGCTATTCATTTGTTCTATCCATCCTGCGGGAAAAAGAGCAAACCGAGCCGAACAGTAAAAAAAAAGGGAAAACAAAGCCTGGGTTGAGCTCGCACGCGCCCTCAGCTCTGCGCGCCGCCGCGCTGCCGTTCCTTGGCGACGTCGTCCTCTGAAGACAGATCGAGACTGCTATACGAAGTTCAATATCAACTAGACGAAGAAGAAACAAACACACCTCACTGCTAAACAAGTTGGCTTTTTCAGTTCAGTATATCAACTAGACGAAGAAGAAACAAACACACCTCACTACTCCTTGCCGTCTGCCGATGGCACTGTTGCGCGTGCTCGCCCCGCACAGCAGCGCAGCGTTCTCCTCCTCCCTGCCATCCGCCGGCACCTCCGGGACCTGGCTGCTGCCGCAGAATGTCGAACAGATGTCGCCCCCCTCCCCCACCCGTCCAGCTCGAGCCGATGCTGCTCTCATATGTGGCGGTGACGGAGGGTGGCACGGGACCGCGCCGGGCTCGTCGGCAATGTTGTGCAAGAGATGCGCGTAGATCTTGTTCTCCGGCCTGTCCACGTCGCTGAACATGCGGCGGTCATCCCGCCGGTGAGCCCGCTCCCGCTCTGCCCGTCGGCGCCGGGTACATCCACGGCTGCGCCACCACGACACCGTTGTGCCATATCTGCTACACGAGGTCAACGAAGTGGCTGGGCGGCGGCCTGGAAGAGAAGTGGTGGAGTGGGAGTAGTCGCCGAGCGAGCGGAGAGGGTGGATGCGCCGCCGCTTGCAGGAGAGAGTGAACTTTGCAAAAAAAACCTGTTTGATTCGGAAATTGTGTTGTGGGACATGTTTTTCTCGTTTTACCATTTTACCCTTCGGTGGAAAAATACTGGTGGGTGTGTTGACAAGTATTGATCAGCATAAGCCGTCGGATCTGGCGGGTTGTACGGTTGCCTTTTACCCGTCCGTACCGTAAAAGAGCCCCCGTATATATATAGCTCTAGTGCTAGTGGAGTAGTAACAGAATGCAGCCACTCCAGCTTGAACGATTCCTTGACTGATTGATGATCCTCGTGCGATCGAGTTTGGCCATCGCTGGAAACCGATCGAGGCCAGCGCTCCACACCTCGAATGGGAATAAAGTAATATGCCCCGGAGCGCATTACTTCCACGTTAATTACTTCTTTCTGTTTCCTTTGAGTTCTGCTTTGCCCCAGACGGGGAAGGGAAACAGTACGGCACATGATTAGGGTACCCTCCCTCCCTCTCGACTGTTTTCGCAGGTTCACAAACTAACCGTCTATTTTTAACGAGTTAAGTCCACTTTTAACCCCTTCAAAACTAGTCTGTAGAGCATGGTGCCCTGAAGAACTGCCGTGATGATGGCATCATGTGTGGCGGGCACGTCTGCCGCTGGACCCACTAGTAGAAAAATAGCCTTTTGTCCCGGTTGGTTTGGGCCATTGGTCCCGGTTCCCCAACCGGGACAATTCAATCGGGACGAATGCTCGTCCCGGTTGGGACACCAACCGGGACGAATGGGGGGGGGGGGGGGGGGGGGGGCACGTGGCCCGACCACAGGCAGCAGGGCGGAGGCTTTCGTTTATCAAATACAATTAGAATAACATATTGAATACTGAAATGACCACCGTACATCGATAAATGCAATATTTCTGTATCAATTATAGATGAGAAGGATAAAGTTGCTAACCTCGGTCGAGGATATCATTTTGTGTGAACTTAAGTGTGGCTCGGGCATTTCATCGAACACATCTTGTGCGTGGCAAAGGAAAAAAAATCTAGCACCCACTTCCCACCAATCCGAGCAAAAAAATAACACAGTAGAGAAGAAGACGGGGGTTACGTACGTATATAGGCAGGGGAGGGGCATTCGTCCCGGTTCGTGGCACGAACCGGGACCAAAGCTCGGGCATTCGTCTCGGTTCGTGGCACGAACCGGGACCAAAGCCTCGCGACAGCTTTGGTCCCGGTTCGTAGCACGAACCGGGACGAATGACCCCAACTGAACCGGGACCAATGCCTCACGGGGGACCTGGCAGCTCGAACCGGGACCAATGCTTGGCATTGGTCCCGGTTTATCAGTCAACCGGGATGAATGCAAATTCGGCTCTGTCCGAAAGGGTGTTTTTCTACTAGTGACCATCGTCGCGACGTCGACCTCTGGCTCACATACCTCCTCCCGGTCCGTCCTTGAGCTTGTCTCAATTGTAAAATGTGGTGTGTGTGTGTGTTTGAGGCCATCCCCGTGCGCTCGATGCTGCCCCCCCCCCCCCCCCCCCCCCCGACCCCTCGAAAAAAAAAACTAGTTTATGAAAAATTCCACCCTATATTTAGTAGTATGAAATCAAAAAATTAAACCAAGTTTCTTCCGGATCTTACCTCCCGGACATATCATTTCGTTTGCGCAATCATCCTTTTCCACTTACTTGATTTCTTAACCAATTGTTTTTTGCCCCCATAGTTATTTTGACAAAAAAATTGAAAATATGTTCATCAACTGTAATCCGAGCATAAGCATGCAAATGATCCGTGCACAATGGCTTTTTTACTTTTCAATATTTGTTTGGTTTCCAGGCCACATGAGCTTGTACTAAGTTTTGGTACTTTACAATTATTATGTATTTTAAGTTATGCCCCCTAGCTTCTCCAAAGATTTGATCATTTATCATGATTTTCGGCATTGTGTAGAAGCATTTTCACTTTTCCAGAGTTTGTAGAAAAAAATGTAGGCAACATTGCATTTCTTTGGTCTGTATAATTAACTGAAAACAAAAGAAGGCCCTTATTATGACTATGCATGAGGAGAACTTGCTTCCATTTTACGGTCCATATAAATGTTACACGCGATAGCTAATAAATGACAACGTTAAGCAAGGTCAAACCAACGGGGACACGAGATTTTAACGTGGAAAACCCTTCCAACAAGGAAGAGAAAAAACCACGGGCGGCAGCCAACATTACTACACTATATCGGGGTGAGGTTACAAACCGCCAAGATTTACAATGTGTGGCTTATCTCGTGCAGCGGCTTGCAAGATGTATTTATAGTGGTTCTGACCTAATCCAGGTCGGTAACGATCCGTGTCTAGGGCAGTTACAACTCGTATCGTACGGCGGGGGCAGCACCCCCAACAGACCTCCTACCTCGGGACAGTCTGATGGACTATAGCCATTGCGACCATTCTGCAGGTAAAGTAAGGATTTTATCCAGTTAACAACATTTTACAAATAAAAACCGAGCGGAATGGGGTTGTAGCCATTGGGATTATTCCGCATTTCCGTTTGCCCAATGCCCCAATCATCGTCTTGCCCACTCACTTGTTTTCTTAAGCAATTGTTTTTGCTCCCGTAGTTATATTTACAATTATGCGAAACATAGACCCATCAACTGTAATTTGAGCATAAATGCGCAATGGCCGTATTTGGAAATTGGAAGTGGGTAATAGATACTGCAGTGTAATACTACGATTACTTGGTTGCGTGGCCAGATCAGTTGTGTTGGAGGGGGGCTCGCTCTCTCTCTGCGGTGCACGATCAGACGCTCTCCCCGCTCACCTTTTTGCGTCTCTGTGGATTCCCGTGGGCTATATAGCTACCGACACCTGAACACCTGGCCCCTCTCTCCCTCGCTCTCACTCTCAATCATCATCATCGCAACTTGGAAAAGAATAATCGCCGCGATGAAGGGAGCTAGCTAGCTAGCTAGCTAACCCCACGATCAACTAATCTAATTTAGCACATTAAGCTCGCTCGCTAGCGGTTGGTGGCACTCCAGTACTGTAGTATAGAGTATAGCAGACAGTGACCACCGACACTGAGAGAGAAGAGTCAGACACATTTCACACCAACCGATCGACGTACGGCGTTCATTTCGTGGGTGAGATGGATCCAGAGGACCGGCCCCGGGGGTGGATCAGCATCGATCGATTGCGTGGCATGAATGCAACATCATCATGCATGCTAATCACTATGCTGCTAGCTCCTCTTTTCGGAGTAGCTACGTACCTCGAGTCGACATGAAGCTACAACGTCATTTCCTTCCTGGGAAAGCCTGCGCACGTGATCTCGATCTGAGCTAAAAAGTTTCACCGTCGATCTTGCTATGCTGCCATGCAAGATCACATGCATAGTACGTACTGATGACAGTACGGTAGAGTACAGTCGGAATATCAACTGCGTGGTAATTCGGTTTGGTACTCTTTACCGGAGACAACCAACGTACAGTTCCACATTCTTTTTCGTTCCACTTGAAAGTACGTACGTAGATCGTGCAAGCTACACGGCCAATTAGAGAAATAAAAACTGTGCGTGAATCACATGACCCTTCAATTGACCTACGGTGTTACGTACTCTGCTTTTACAATGTAGGGGCAGCTTGATCTGATCTCGCGGCAAGTCAAGGTTGGTTGCCATGCATGTCGGTAGCTCTAGTAGAATGCAGCTTCTAGCTTGATTAATTGCTCCAGCCGTGTTCGTTGGACGATTCCCCGAGACTGATTGATTGATGATCCTCGTGCGATCGAGTTTGGCCATCGCTGGAGACCGATGGAGGACAGCCCTCGAATGGGAATATAAAGTAATATTACGGAGTACTTCTTTCAGTTTCCCTAGGCCCCATGAGTCGTACTAAGTTTTGGTACTTTAGGATTTCTTTGTATTTTAGTTTTTGCTCCTATATCTTCTCCAAAGTTTTGATGTTTTCTCATGATATTCGGCACTGTTTAGAAGCATTTTCCCCTTTTCAGGAATTTAAGAAAAAAAATTAATGCAACATTGCAAAAGTTTTGGTTTGGCTGACCCTTACCAACTATGGATTTCCCTGACAGGCCCATCTGAAAAGCCCATTGGACCATAACTCTTCAAATGGATGGGCTGGCCACCCTAATAGGGCCCGGAATGCCGATGAGCCCAGCCATCAAAGTGATCCACGGCACCATGGACCGCGGAACGCTGTGACTGACCAGTGGGCCCAGAACCGCCGGACGCGGCGACTGACAAATGGTACACAGACGGCTGACACTTGCCTGCGCGGCGAAGGGGGAGAGAGAGCGCCGCCCTTTTCCCCATTTCCGTCGTCAGTGATCACCTGGCTTCCCTCTCCAATGCGGCTCCGACCAAAGCCCCCAAACCGAAGCCGCGCGGCCGCTAGGGTTTCCGGCGGCGCGCCCAGCCATCCTCCTCCTCCATCCATGGCGCGGGGCGGCCACGGGAGGCGGAAGGTGATGCCGAACCTGGCGGCGGACCGGGAGGGCACGCGGCTGCTCAACCTCACCGTGCTGCGCCGCCTCGACCCCGCCGTCGCCGACATCCTCACCACCGCCGCGCACGTCACCGCCTACAGCTTCGACCAGGCCACCGTCCAATGGGTATGTATGTACGCTGCTGCCCCCCTCCGCCCCTCCCGGCGGTGTCCCGTTTCGTGCTCGCTGCGGTTCCTCATCGTTCGATTTGTGTGTCTGCGTTCGCGCGCGTTTGTGCAGAGCCGGAAGGGCGTGGAGGGGTCGCTCTTCGTCGTCAAGAGGTTCGTGCTGTGACGACCCTAACTCATGGACCGTGGATTGCGACATTGGGTTCGGTCGGTCGATTGGTGTGTATTGCTCTTGTTTTCATGGATGGTTGCGGAATTCCCAGTTACATGGGCTTTTACTTGAGTGCCGATGGTGTGTATTTCAGATAAGGGAACTGAAATGGGTCGCCTTGGGTCTAGAAGAAAAGTGAATGGAATTGCATGGTGATTTGGTGTTTGTACCTTGCACTGTATTGTGCTTCAGCAATTCCCTATTTGGGTTGCTAGGAGAAGCATCGCTAGCTTTTAGCACTATTTTGTGATGTTCAGTGGGTGCTTGCGGGAGTTCCTGGAGCTACTTGGGTTTAACATGCTTGCAGTGCATATATTTCTGAAAATACATGCGGTGTGATTTTTAGTTCAGCTAGCTACTTGGGGTGTTTTCCTGCTATTTCTGAAATATATGCAGTTTGCAGTGTCATTTCTGTTAGATTGCCAAATGTTAATATAAACATACTTCTCTGTTCATTGATATTTGTGGGTAGCTTCTGTCTGTCGCAAGTTATGAGTTATTGGTGGTTTTAGACGGTGCTAGTATTTTGCATTTGATGTCTGAACATCAGTGTTGAATTGTTTGTTGCTGATCCTACAACATGTTCTTATGTTGCATGTAAATTCAGTGATGTATGCTTCTGAAATATTACAGTGCGAGTGTCTACTGTTAAACCTTACATTCGATATTTTCGGTATCTATAGCTATTTTTATACTTTAATATTTCTGAGATGCATACTTATTGGATCTATAGCGCTTTAGAGTCTGTGTTTCGTATTGTGACTTTGTAATCTTGCAGGAACACCCAACCCAGATTCCAGTTTGTCATCATGAATCGTCGAAATATAGGTATGTTTTGCATTTCTATTGTTGGAAATGGGATTCCTTATAGAAGTTTATCATGCCTATCCATTAAACATTTGGAGACAAATCGTAGGTAGTGGGAACGGGGTTTTTCTTTGAATCGCTGTATACACTAACGATGGTATAAAATGGGAATCAATACTGATTGCTTATTGTTATAACTGTTATGTCAGTATATCAATGATCAAATTAGAAACTTTGCTTTCAGCCTTTTGGAATAAATCAAGGCATCTCTTTTGTGCTGTAAACAATCTTCATATCAGGAAATTCTTGTGCGTCCTCCATTTAGAAAGAGAGCTCTTAGGCGCGTCCTAAGGAGTATATATTGCTGTAAACTGTTTTGTTTTCTGTTTATATACGAGGTTGTACAGAAAATTCCACAAAAAAGGCAGCTCACTCATATTTGAAAGCCTTACTGAATCTTATTTTTGGTCACTAAGAAAATGTGTTGTATTGTTCTCTCTGATTACTTATGTGCCAGCATGGCAATTATATGTGTGCTAACTTTGTGTTGCCCTCCACCTATAAGCAGAAAATCTGGTTGAAGATCTCTTGAGGAATTTTGAATACCAGGTGCAAGTTCCTTTCATAATATACAGGAATGCTGCAGACGAAATTATTGGAATTTGGTTCTATGATCCTGAGGAATGTGAAGAAGTGGCACGTCTTTTCAGTAGGTAAATATTTTCTTATCGCGTTAAATATTGTCGACAGGACTTTCTTGATATCTGTGGCCTGTAGACTGCAGAAGTGCAGAGCACGTCCTTAATAGGTTCGCACCAGATATTATCTGCTAGGAGTGGGTGTTTAAAACTGAAATGTGAAAAGTGATAATGTTTGTCTATCCGTATTCCACGTTTGGTCTGGTTTCATCTGTAAAAAACTTGAACTACTGTTATGGACTAAATAACTATTTGATGTACACTGATACTTGGACCTATGAGCATTGACTGTAAAGCCCACTATAATTAAGGCTTTCAACCCAACATATAAGCCATATGATCTGATCTGTGCTAACCGTCTATGGCTTGCCTCATTGATCGTGCCAGTCGGACAGCTGAGAGGAAAACAGTTTGGCAATGACAAACATTCTTTCCTCCCATCCAATACCTAGCATCCAGGGGAAAAAAAGCCTTGCTGCCTTTGATCATACAGTGTTCTGCTGATCTACTAGATACTCATTTTATCTGCTCCAGTTTTAGGTTGTTAACTATATTTTGGCTAGTGTAGTTAATTTTGAGTTTTTGTACATGGGTTGATTTAGTGTCATAGAAGTTAGAGCATATGTTGAGATTTATGAATAGTCCCTCTCAGCTTCTCTAGTTCAAGCTTACTAGGTGTGGTAATGAAATTCAGTCTGCAAAATACTGAATATATACCAAGGCAGATAAACGACACAAACCAGAAATACTTAATGCCTGCAGTGTGTCTTGTTTTAGATTTTAGCAAGCCATTTATTAGTTAAATTATAGCTACATGGGATAAGTTACACTCTAAATAGGCTGTATCCACAACCCATCTGTATGTAACCTTACTACCTTATTCCACTGGCTGCATTTGCTTTATTGATTGTTAATGCTACTGATATGGGTTCGCAAAACTACACGGGATGGCAAGACATTTCTTCAAGTTGTTACGTAGTTTACCCTATACTTGCTGAACTCAACATCGCTTTTACGAAATGTACAGGATACATAATGCTTTTTCCAGGGCGCCTCCAATGGAAATGGTTTCTGCTACTAAAAGGTATTTGGAATTCTAATGCTTTCCTGTTTACCTTGGAATGCAAGATAGCTTGTAGTTATTGCATTTGCTCTCTGCTAATCGTTTGTAACTTAAGGTTAGATGTTCTGCACCTGTTTTAGTCATTTCCTTGTGTGAATACTCATTGATCAAAGTTGTATCACTACCTGCTTTAGTCCTTGTTTCATGCTAATGTAACTATCAAACATATAATACTTTATGAATCGAGGTGTTGTGATGCAAGAGTGAACAGATAAATCTTGTTAAAAAAAAGAATAATGAACATTGAGTCGCACGAATGAACCGCAGGAAACCAGAGGGAAATAATGCAAGTTTATTGTAGTGTCTATTTCAGTTAATCCCTTTGGCTCATAAATCAGAACAGAAAAACTTAAAATTGTGAAGGATGTGGCATTATTATGAAATCATCTTATTGTGCCCAGTTTCAGTGATTTTGAAGAGGTGGAAGTAGCATCTTCTGTTCCTTTGGCTGAAGATACCCTAGAGGAGGCAACATCATCTACCATGGTGCCCGATGATGTTGGATATAATTTATTGTCAGCTTTGTTAACGGTAATTAAACATATCTTCATTCCGCCGTGTCATTCTAGTATCATTATGTAATTCTCACGAGCTAAAGTTTTTGAATCCCCTCGTCCAGGCAGCTGCATGTGTTGGTGCACCCACTGGTGGAACAGATCCAGTACAGCCAACTATCAGGGCAGTTCCTTCATCTAGGCATGCATCACCTAGTGCAATTTCATCGCAGTCTTCACGAACATCATCGGCTACTGTGGTGCCCCCAGATGCTCATGTATCCACCAGTGCTCCTACCACTCAACTTTCTAATCTAACAAAACCATTGCTCTCTCACATTCCCATCCCTTTCTCGCAACCAGCAACAGCTGATGCTGCTTTTGCATCCTCTGCCCCGCCTCCACTTCATCCTTCCCTTGCCATTCAGCACCGGCAGAGTGCTCCCTTGCACCAGCCCTTTCCATTATCCTCTGCTCCTCCACTTCATCCTCAGCGCCAGCAAAGTGCTCCTTTACTCCAGCTCTTTCCACAATCCACGGCTCCCCCTCCGCTTCATCCTCAGCACCGACAGAGTGATCCCTTGTCCCAGCCCTTCCCACAATCCACTGGCCCCCCTCCACTTCATCCTCAGCACGGGCAAAGTGAGCTCTTTCCACAATCCACTGCTCCCCCTCCACTTCGTCCTCAGCACCGACAAAGTGGTCCCTTGCTCCAGCCCTTCCCACAATCCACTGCTCCCCCTCCACCATATGGCGCACCGTTACTTCAGCCATTTCCACCACCGAATCCTTCTTCCCCACTGCTTGCCCCGACAGTGTCGCATGGCCCGGTTATATCAAGAGACAGAGTCAGAGGTGCAATGTTGAGGCTTGTGCAGGTATTTTTTGCTGGTATCTGTTTGATACCATGTGTTAACTAATATTGTCTTATCGGACATGGGTGAAACTTTAGTGTTTCCACAGAAACTTCCATCTTAAACCTTTTTCTCTCCCTGACGCTCATGTTCGCGGTAAAGCACTCATACATTATACTATTTTTTTTCCGTTGGCAGAACGAAGATTTCATCGACATGGTCTACTGGGAGATTGTGAAAGGGCAGCGGTAGCTTTGAAGTTGAGAGGCAGACGCGTCTCCTACAGGCTTTGGTTTGTGTTTCAGGTGGTGCGTTTTGTCAAAGCCTGCGTGGACAGCTGTGGATACTACCTTGTAGAGACTAACATAGTTTAGACCGCAGTGTCTAGTACAGTACTTCTTAACTGTAATCTCTGTGGAAAACCACCGAATATCTGAGATAGTAGCTGCCTATGTTACTTGTTTCTATGGTATGGTTTTATACTAGAGATGCTTGAACGATCACCATAAATAGTACTCCTGGTGCTAACACGACTAAGGATTAGTGCAAAAAAACAACAGTAGACATCAATAGACAAGCTACTCCAGTTCAACCTGCAATCTGGATCTTCACTTGATCTATTGTTCTTTCTAGCTAGAAATCGGAAACAAGCCGACTGCTAATCAACTTCACGCTGGAGGAGGCCGGCCGCCGGCGACGTTGTATGCTGCGTGTTTCAATACTAGTACTAGAAGAATGATGGAACCATCACCATAAATTATACCTCCCGCTACTAACGATTGGTAGCAATTTGGTTCCGCTGGATAGAGAAGAAGGTCTTGCTGCAATTTGGTTCTCCTTGGCATTTTTCAGGTTTGAGTGGTGTTACTCCAGTGGTGCTACCTCCAGTGGTGCTACCTTTGTTTGGCTTTGTTGCTCGTGTCCACCTCATGAACCTTCTATTGTTTGCTGCTCATGCCCGGCCGCCTAGGGAGGCTTGCCTGTTGGGCTCGGTGCAGCTTCATAAGGATTCTTTGTGGTTGGATTGCTGAGTTGTGGAAGAGGATGGCTCAGGCGAAAGCCTTACCCAGTTCGCTGGTCCGATGTCGATGACACTTGCAGGTGTCGTTTCCTTTCTTGGAAGCGACGTCGTGTAGCCTCCTTTTGAGAACCATCAACTTGATCTTAGTCTCTGGGTGAAAACTTTGGATCGGGCGACGGCGACGCTGTTGCGTCGTCCCCTTCTTGGAGGCGTCGTTCTTGAGTTTGTGACGTGTGCCTGTGCTCTCTGTTTGGTGCTGCTCGTGATCTCCGCTCTTGCTGAAATCTTGCCGATGTAGTCGTGTATGCGAAGACTCCGGTGATGGTTGGGCCGGATCCGGCGAAGCCCTATGCCCTTCAGAAGTGGAGGATGATGACTTCAAGCCTTGGGCCTTCTTGTTTTAATTTTTTGTTTGGTGTTGTCGTTCTTAGTTGTTGTTGGGTGTCATTTTTTTCTGATTGTGCTCTCTTGGTAAGCTGGTAACCCAGCAATGTGGGTGTAACTAAGCCTTTAAAAAAAAACTAACGATTGGTAAGTACAATAAAAAAAGCAGACACCAGTCAATAAACATGCTACTCCAGTTAAACCTGCAATCTCGATCTTCACCTGATCTAATGTTCTAGCTAGAAACCGGGCATTTCAAGCTTCACGAACAAGCTGACTAAATTTTGGTTTTTGGCTTAACGCTGTGCTTTTGACTTATAATATCATCATGCAACAAAAAGCACCTATCAAGATGTTTTCGTGACTTATAAATCAAAATTCAAAAACTAGAAATAAGACCAACGAGCTCCTATGGAGTTAATTACAAAAAACCACCACAATTGCGGCTAGGGTTTCAAAAAACCACCATAATATGTTAGGTTTTCAAAAAACCACCACCTCAGCACTAATATGTAACAAAAAACCACCACATCGATGCTAACCGTCCGAGACGCTCGTTTAACCACGAAACTGATGGATGGGGCCGCTGTCATGCTGACATGGTAGACGGTGACAGTCAAGGGCAAACGGCCCTTAGACCACATGTAGGGCCCACTCGTCACCATCTTGACCCAACTCTTTTCTCTCATGGACATTACATCGAACACCTCGTGTGCGCTGACCAATCAGACTAAGAGCAGCGGTGGCGGCTGCCAGCAGGTCCGGCGAGCCTTGCCGCGTGTCGGCCGGCGAGCGCGCGGCGATGCAACGCGGCCGACGGCCAGCGAGCACGCGCGGCGACGCGAAGCGGCCGGCGAGAGCGCGGCGGCCAGCGACGTGCGGCGACGCAGCCGGCGACAGCGGCAGCCAGCGAGCCCGCGCGGCGATGCGAGGCGGCCAGTGACACGCGGCGACGCCACGCGGCCGGTGACAGCGGCGGCAGCGAGCACGCGCAGCGACGCGATGCGGCCGGCGAGCGTGCAACGGCCGGCGTGCCCGTGCGGCGACGCGACGCGGCCATCGAGCACGCGCGGCGAGCGAGCAGCGACCAGCATCCACGCACTGCTCCTAGGTGCGCTGCTCCCGGGCTCTTGGACGGCGTTGAGACCGAGCGCGCGGCGGCGGGTCATGGGGTCGCCGGAGCCAGGCAGGTCGTGGGGGCGAGCATGCGCGGCGGCCAGCGGCCACACACTGGCCCCAGACGCGCTGCTCCCGGCCAGCGGTGGCGGGTCATGGGGTCGCCGGAGCCAGCCTCGGCCATCCAGCCAGGTGTGGCGGAAAAGAAAAGGAAAAAAAGAATAGAAAAATAGGAAAAGAAGGAAAGAAAAAAAAGAGTAACATGTAGCGGCCGTTTTCCCTTTGACTGTCACCGTTTGCCATGTCATCATGACAGCGGGCCCCATCCGTCATTTTCATGGTTAAATAAGCGTCTCGGACGTTTAGCATCGAAGTGGTGGTTTTTTGTTACGTATTAGTGTCGAGGTGGTGGTTTTTTGAAAACCTAACGTATTGTGGTGATTTTTTGAAACCCTAGCCGCAATTGTGGTGGTTTTTTGTAATTAACTCGCTCCTATGAGGTCGGCGGCGCTGATCACCTAGTCAGCCACGGTACGGTGGGAGAAGACGAACAACATGATGTTCGCTGCCATAAAGGTGGTCCTGGCGCCGGGACATACACCGCCAAGATCGAACGTCCGGTAAGCGATGGCGGCCCGTCGCTCCATCCGGATCGCCAACATGACGTTGCCGAGCAGCCATAGCTCCGCCACGCATCTGGGCAACGGATCCGAGTCCGGGTCCGGTTCAGCTTCCAGAGCGCGGAGGACACGGCGCCAGACAGAAGCCATCAATCTCTGCGTTAGGCGTGCCGGCGATCGGTGCCGGGTGAGCTTCGGACGTGTGCGGCGCCGGCAGAATTGTAGGGCCGATACCAGATCTTCTTTGTTTCTACAAGTAGAGAGAGGGCCAGATTGTTTTCTTAGAACACGAGAGAGGTCCAGATCTGAGATGCTGATTGCGGGCAAAAAATTCGCAGCCGCTATTTCTCGCTCTATCTCCGACTCCCCGCGTGCTATTTCTTAGCGGGCCGGCCCATTAGTGTTTCTTTACAGAGAAAAATAACAAAATATGCAAATCTCTGCAAGGTGAGGGAGTCAAACTTCAGACCTCTGACAAGGAGAACGGAATGCACAGCCACTGGGCTACAATAGCACTCGTGTTTAACTACCTTTATTTATCTTTCTATTCTTGCTTTTTTTCTGTTTTCTTTTTGTTTTCTTCTCCCTTTTCTCTTTTATGTTTCTGTTTCTTTTTTTATTTTCCGTTTTATTCTTTCTGTTTGTTTATTTTTTCTATTTTATTATTTATTTTCTTTTCCTTTATTTGAAAAATATTCCTTTCATATTTTCAAAATCTGAACCATTTTCGTTTATTTTTTATTTCCTGAAAATGGTACTTTTTTAAAATGTTTGATTTATTAAAATGGTTTCTTTTTTGGAAATCGGTTTCCCGGCATTTCTGAAAATGTTTAATTTAAAAAATGGTTCTGATTTTTTAAATGGTTCTGATATTTTTGGTTCATCCGAATTTTGGTTCATTTTCGGTTCGTCGATATTTTTCGGTTCACTACAATTTTTGGTTCATCCGAATTTTGGTTCCTTTTCGGTTCCGTCGGTATTTTTGGTTCATCCAAATTTTGGTTCCTTTTCCATTTGCCAATATTTTTGGTTCACCCAAATTTTGGTTCCCTTTCGATTCACTATTATTTTTGGTTCATAGGTATTTTGGTTCACTATTATTTTCGGTTCACAGTTATTATTGCTTCACCCGAATTTTTGGTTCACTATTATTTTCGGTTCACCCGAATTTTGGTTCCTTTTCGGTTCCGCCGATATTCTTGGTTCATCCAAATTTTGGTTACTTTTTGATTTGCCGATATTTTTGGTTCTCCAACATTTTTTGTTCACTATTATTCTCGGTTCATCCAAATTTTGGTTCCTTTTTGGTTCAAAATTATTTTCGATTCGCCGATATTTTTGGTTCACCAATATGTTTGGTTTACTATTATTTTCCGTGTACCATTATTTTTGGTTCAGTACTTATTTCGGTTCATCCAAATTTTGGTTCCTTTTTGGTTCACTTTTATTTTCGGTTCGCCGACATTTTTGGTTCACCGATATTTTTGGTTTACTGTTATTTTCGATTCACCGGTATTTTTTTGTTCACTGCTTATTTCGGTTCATCCAAATTTTGGTTCATTTTTGGTTCACTATTATTTTTGGTTCGCCGACATTTTTGGTTCACCGATATTTTTGGTTTACTATTATTTTCGGTTCACCAATATTTTTGGTTCACTAGTTATTTCGGTTCATCCAAATTTGATTACTTTTTGGTTCACTGTTATTTCCGGTTTGCTGACATTTTTGGTTCACCGCTATTTTTGGTTTACTATTATTTTCAGGTCACGGTATTTTTGGTTCACTACTTATTTATGTTCATCCAAATTTTGGTTCGCTATTATTTTCGGTTCACCGACATTTTTGGTTCGCCGACATTTTTGGTTCACTATTATTTTCGGTTCACCGGTATTTTTTGTTCACTACTATTTTAGGTTCATCCAATTTTTTGTTTTTCCTTTATTTATATATTTTTCAAAATGTTAAGATTTAAAAATGTTCAAATTTAAATATTCATTTTTACTGGTTTTTTAATCATATAAAAATATTCATCTTAAAAATGCTTCAGATTTTGAAATATATACAGATTTCTAAAAATATTCAGATTAAAGAAAACAAAAAAGGAAAAATAAAACACGAAAAAGAAACAGAAAAAATGAAAAAATAAATAGGAAATAGGAAAAGGCTTACACATGGGCCGACCCATGTGGCGACGCGTGCGAGCGAGCGAGCGGGGCGAACGTGGGCGAGTCGTTGCCCCGACTCGCTAAAGGCGATAGGTAGGGGATCCCCAAAAAATTCTCTGGGACAGGACCACAACATCCTTCTCCTAAGGCCCACAGTGTAGCCTGCCCAAACATCAAATTATTGCCACGTCACCACCCATGCCTGAAAAAGTGTTTGGGCACCGATCTCACCACGTTTAGCTGGAGCCTCGAAAATACATCCTTTTTTTCTCCCGATTCATGCCTATCAGCTTGTGTTGTTAGTTATACTAAAGAAAATTATTTATTGCATGCATGATGTGGGCATCGAAGCAGGTAGGTGCTTCGGTTCCTTAAAAAGAAATTTTCAGCATACAAGTTCACTTTTTTCAGAAATTCCCAAAGTTGTTTCCCATTTTGCGACATCGGTGTTTCTTATAGTATTTTTGTTGATCTTCTATAAAACCACAAAAAGATCTAGTTTCAAAGAAAGTAGCCATTAAAACAACCAAACAACTAATCATACTAATAAAAAAGGATAAAATACTACACTAAGTTTTGGGGTTTTAAATTTTTGAAACGAGAAATAAAACAAGCAAGACAAAAGCAAAGTAAAGTGATTGAGAGTATGAGACTCTCTTTGCTGTAGCTCCAAAGTCCCCGACAACGGCGCCAGAAAAAATGCTTGATTGCGTATAATGATAGCGTTGGGTAGTGCCCCAAGCGAAGATGTGGATGTAGTAAGTAGCAGCTTTCCCTCATTAACGAACCGAGGTTTATTGAACCAGTAGGACTTTGAAATCAACAACGAGGTGAACCTTGACGATCTCTGGCGCTTAACCGTCAACGAACGTAGACCTGCACATAATCAAACAATTACTTTGCCCCCAACGGCGGAAAGGTTGTCAATCTTTCCGGTCTGCTGAAAACAAAGCGGTTAAATGTATAGTGTTGTGGATGAAATTATGGAAATGTACCATTGGAGTAATGATGATGAAAAACAAGTAAATGAGGTTGTAAACAATGTAAAAAGATGGACTAGAGGCCATGGGTTCACTAGTGGAGTCTCTCAAGTAAATAAAACACTCATATGATGGGTAAAAAAATTAAAGCTAGGCAATTGACAAGATTATGACACAAACTTAATCTAGCTATGACAAAGAGTACATGGTAATATTTATGCAGGCATCACGACAAGAAACAAACACCGTTGAGTCCAACTGCATCTTTGTCTAAAAAGTCCACCGTGGGATCGCTATCCAACCTGTCACCCATCGGTATTAAGTTGCAAGCAACCGAAAATTGCATTAAGTAAAGCGTATGAAGTAAGAAATATTGAACATCAAATAGATTTTAACCCCGCTGTTTCACCCCTAGTAGCAACAACACACCCTCGCCCTTAGACGTTTCTGTCACTCGTGCCCAGGAAAAAAAAGGGGGCATGAACCCACTATCTAGCATAAATACTCCCTCTTGGAGACACACATAATCACTTGGACAAAGTAACTACACATATCGGAGAGCATGCAAGAACATAAATGAACATATAAGAATCATGCACAATCTGATCATAACTTCATAATCCATCGGATCCCAACAAACACATCACATAGCATTACAATAGTCGATCTTGATCACGTTAGGCAGCTCACAAGATCATAAGACATGAAGCACAAGGATGAGAGATTACCATCTAGCTATTGCCATGGACCCATGGTCCAAGATGGAACTACTCACAAATCATCCCGGAGGAAGGCATGGCGATGAAGAGCCCTCCGGGATCGATCTCCCCTCCGGCATGGTGCCAGGATCAGCTTCAGAATCACCCCCGAACTAGGGTTTATGGTGGCGGCGGCACGGGGTGTGGCACCCCCCTCTGACACATGTCACCAGAGAGGCGGTCGCCCCGTGCGCCAGCCTAGGATATCCGGACGCACGTTATGACAATGCAGCATAGCGGAAATATCATTACACAATTAGGCCCCAAGGGCTACAAATGGTTTACATGGCCATCAAGGCATGAAAAATTATCATGGCCAAGTATGGCACGGGACAGAGTTTAACTGGCAGCGGAAGACAAAGATACGGCAACGGCTTGGTGCGGCTCCATTCCACAGGCATCTGACTGGACTACTGATCCTAAGCACGCTCTTGCTCCATTTCCGTGCTATGGTATTAGTTGAATCCTCTCAACGTCTGGCCACATGAAAAGCCATTCTGAGTACGATGACATACTCGCAAGAAAATAACCACAAGACATGAACAGTCAAACAATCAGGCAACAAGGAACTAGCAACATTAATAATAATCTAAACATGGCAAGTGTCTACTCACGGTAGTCCAAAAGGATGACAACATGGCATCACAATAAAACATGGCATGAGCAAACAACGGGAGTACCACCAGTACAGAGTCCAAGCCAGGTGGGGTTGGATCGTGTACCGGAGATCACACAAAGAGCTTACCTGTGACGAATAACGGGTGTACCAGTTGGTACCAAGTAACACAACAAATCATCTTATCACAGCTAGGCTCACTGGCCTCTAGCCCCTCAAGGCTAATCTCATCTGTCACCACTGCTAGGCCCACTGGCCTTATCACATTTCCTTATCTCAAGTAACGTTCCCTGCATCATCTTATTGTTTATTAAGTGTGGTCAAGTCGTTCATAATTCTTTCAAACAAATCTTAAGTTTAACCTCCGGACACGACAAAGACACACAGTGTGACCGACACTGAACTGTTGTTCCATATCCCAGGAACAGGGCTAGCTGGCTAGGTTGATGCTCTCGAGAGTTTGCTTTACCACCTATCAGAATGCACCCCACTCAGCCGGCACCTCGGGTTTATCACGCCCAAAGTCGTACTAAGCAAAATACATTCTCGTGACGGTCCACTTGCTAAGACACTCTCCTGCCCCACCCTATACGCATGGTACAACAGGCAAGTAAATCCGGCACATCCCCCGGCGCTACCGGGTATGCCTAGCTCCAGACTCCCTATCGCAGTCGAACCCGTGCCTGTCGACCACTCCCCTCGGACAGCACAACCGAACGACTGCGCCCAACGGATGGCACAAAAGGGGCTTAACAACCTACTAGGTCACGGTTTCCATGGGACAACGGTGGTATCGCGTTCAAGGGTTCAGATTAGTGGCACTATGGATAGACCTTATCGTTGTTTGGAGGGGGTGTTTCATTTAATCAAGTTCCATCACTCACATGTCCAAGCAACAAAGGATTAGTCCAACACAACAACCACAATAACATAATAATATATCATCAAACGACAAAACATTAGCAACACAATATTTCAAGCAATAGGTTGAGAATAGAAAAATAGAACAATACAGTCAACCGGGCGACTGTGGCGGAGATGCCTCCGACCGGTGCCAGCCTCAGGTTGATAAAGGAAAAATAAAACAATACAGTCAACCGGGCGACTGGTGGCGGAGATGCCTCCGACCGGTGCCAGCCTCAGGTTGAGAATAGAAAAATAAAACAATACCGTCAACCGGGCGACTGTGGCGGAGATGCCTCCGACCGGTGCCAGCCTCAGGTTGAGAACAGAAAAATAAAACAATACAGTCAACCGGGCGACTGTGGCGGAGATGCCTCTGACCGGTGCCAGCCTCAGGTTGAGAACAGAAAAATAAAACAATACAGTCAACCGGGCGACTGTGGCGGAGATGCCTCCGACCGGTGCCAGCCTCAGGTTGATAAAGGAAAATAAAATGAAAGCAAAGCCACGATATCTCGTGACGCACAGTTCACCGGGGATCAGCAATCAAATACACATATGACATGGAGATGTGCAATGAAACAAACATCGCTTGAGTATTCATAGCAAGTGGTTAGCTTGCCTTCGACGATCGACGCCATTTGGTTTCGACGGTCACGGGCGTCACGGTTTAGGGTCCCGGTTTGCCGGTATCGCGGAATACCTATACAAGCATACAAGTGGGCTGAGCATCTAAGAATTTTACAAAAATGTAAAACCTATACCAATGGATAGAGATTTTCAAACTATGAATTTACAAATTTGAATCACCTCAAAAGGAGCTACGGATCAAAAGTTATGGCCCGGCGAAGTTTAACTATCCGCTGCTCACTCTAGAAAAAAAACAGAACGGGCTGTTTTTCTGTTCGGGCCGGACTGGTCGCGCACTTTCTGAAAATATGCCTTCGGCAAGGAAAAGCGTAACGTACAGGAAGGCGCATCCACTCAACCTGACCGTGGGGCCAGGCCGAGCTGGGGCCCACCTGTCGGCGCCACGCTGGCCGCCAGGCTGGCGGCCTTCCTCCCCAGCGTCGAGGACGCACGGGAGCGGGCCGATGCGTTCGGGCCGGCTCGGCCGCCGGCCTCCGCCGTCGCCCTGGCGCCCGCCGCTGGCCACCGAGGGCTCGGGGAGGGCCGCCCGCCGCGCCGCCACCGGGGGTGGAGGTCACGGGCACGGGGAAGCACGGGGCGCCGCCATGGCCGCCGTGCTCCGTGAGCTTGCCGCCGGCGGTTCCCGGACGGAAACGGGGCCACGGTGCACCATTTCGCAAACGGCAATGTCTAGGAGGTAGAGGGGATCAAGAGGAACTCGTCCACGGGTTTAATCGAAGGATGGCTCGGTATGGAGCTCGTTTTGGTCCGTGGACCGACGACGACATCCACGGCCGAAACGGAGCAGGGCTCCGCCATCCCGCAACTAAAAGGGCAGAGGGGCTCCAGGGGGAGAGAGTGAGGTGCTGCTCGTGCGAGAGGGCTCGGGGCTGCTTGGGGTGGCTTTATATAGCCGGAGGGAGGAGAATTAGGTGGTGGCCGGTTTGGCCATTGATGGCCAACCGAGGTCATCCATGACGTCTCCCCTCCCACAGGGAGGAGATAAGGAGGAGGAGGGGATGGGGCAGCCGTGCTGGAGGCACAGTGGCGCATGTGGTCTACTGCAGCAAGGGATAAGGCAGGGGTTGCACAGGGTCATGCCGACACCGGCATGTCCAGAGCGCGACGCGAGCGGCATCGTCGCGTTCCCGGTGATTCGGGGCACGAAACTGAACAAGGTTTGCACCATTGGGTTCGCAAGGACAAGACCAAGACAACAAAACAGGAATCACTCAAGGACTCTAAACTTCGTAACACAAGATTTTCGGAAAACCGAGGGTGCGCCAGGTGTTCGATGGAATGACAGAGGTCTTCCTCATCTCAGAAAAATCCCCAAAATTCACAGTAGGTTAAAATAGGTGTATGTGGTATGTCTGGGAAGTTTCAGTTCAATTGGACACCTGGAGGTTGGTCAAATAAATTAGTGTCCGAAAATGCCCAAATGGCATGGGTATGCCAAGTGCACTTACCCAAATGATATGGGCCTGGTTTTGTGGATATGGGGTTGTGTATGGAATCTTGTCAATTTGGAAAAAATGGCAATGCCAAATGATTTTTGTAGCTAGGGGTTTCTTTGGAAATTGCCATTAGGCATAAAAAGGGCATTACAAAGGAAGTACCTCAAACATTGCTCAAATGAGGTTGGGCCAATGGAGTGAAATGTTCAGGAGGTTAAATCATGCACCTCACCAAAATTGCAGAATTTTTTGGACGAGTGGAAGGTGTCCAGATAATTTTGGATTGGAAATGGCATAACATGAAATATGAATAAACTTGGAAATATTGCATGGGACTATGAAATGTTTTTCCATGGGAGTGATCTATATGTATGAGGGAACCATATGGTAGCTTGGTAGAATTTATTCCAAGCTATAATTGTGGTGGTGGCTTTGGTAGGATAGATAGAAGGGTTTTGGAATCTCCAAAAGGAACCAACGTTCGACCGGCAAAACAATGGACGGGGAATATGGTGGAGGTTGAAAATGATCGGGGATTTGTTGGGAAAATTTCTAAGAGAGCGAAACCAAAGTCAAGTCAAAGACCATCTGGTTCAAAGAAAACATTTTTGAAAATAGAATTTTTTTTCAGGTGTGAGAAAACACCGCTAAAATTAGGGGCGAATTTCTGGGGTGTTACAAGCCTTCCCCCCTTAAAAGAATCTTGTCCCGAGATTCGGATACTAATAGAGATTCCCGGGGTTATACAAGATATTTCTTGTATGGTTTAATATACCCTTATATTTAAAATATTTAAAACATTTTCTACAAAATACTAGGGTTTCACACTCAAAAGATTAACACTCAGCAGGATATTTCTAAAACAAACGTTATCAAGGCATGCTATTTTTGTCCCACTTAATGCATTCTAAGGATGGCGTGGCAGTGGCTCACGCAATTCAATCAACATAGGTTCTTTACTATGGTTAAATAACAAAATTAAACCTATGGTTTTTAGTTCAACCAACACAAGCATGGCAAGCTCAAACAAAATCTACGCACAGATCACCACTTGATAGCTTGGATTTAACTTGGCCAAATCATTACCCAAGTTTTCAAAATAAAATGCTGGGGATATGCTAAACATGTCCCTGTTCTAGATTTTTTTTTGAAAAGCTGTATATACCTTTTCAAGTACACACGGGTTTGGAAAAAAGAAAACAGGGTTTCTTTTCAAAAGAAAGCATCTGTTTCGCCAATAATTGACTTACAGACACTATGGGGTAGGGCCATCCCAAAAAAATCATTTTGGCAACATTTTCCCTTCGAAACACTGGAGAGACGAGGGACTGATCTCCTGAGGAAAGGATAGAAGCACACAAAGGGTTATTTCTGGCTTGCTTTCATGCGGGGCCGGGTCCACCTGCTAGCCTCTTTCTTCCTTTCTATCTTCTTCCTCCTCGCAGCATCTTCCCTCGTACCTGGCTGACTCCGAGTGCGCGAAGCACTCCTTTGCGGCACTGCTGCGCGTGCGATCCATCGGCGCAGCGGCCATCGCGGCTTTGGGCACCTCGGTGGTTTCGCGTCCATAGGCCGAGCATTGCGCGCGATTCCTCTCTTTTCCCGCGTGAGGCTGAGCTGGGGCGGCGTCTGAGCTTGCGGCTAAAAATGGGGGTCTCGGAAATTCCTTCCTCTTCCACTACCACCATGGGTTTCCTTTCAGCAATCTTCGACGAATTTTACGCACATCGAGAGGGAGCCGGATTCTTCAAGCAGCTGTTCGTGATCGTGATCTTCTGGATCACGGCTTCGGTGGTGGTAGCACTGTTGTATGCGATGGTGGTTCTCCTGTTGGTGGCTCTGTACGACTGGTGGTGCGGCACTGGCGGTGATGCTGCTGCAGTGCCAGCGGTGGGCGAGCTGGTGGAGCCGGCTGCGGGCGAGTAGGTGGTGCTACCGCAGGTGGCTGATGCAGCAGTTCCTTCGGCTGGAGGGCAGCTGGCGGCTCGTGCCATCCGTCGTCACCGTCGCGCGGCTCGCGACTCGGCTTCGGGTGAGCCTGGCTCCTCTCCAGGTGACAACACTGAGCACGAGAAGGAGTAGGATTTTTTTCTGGGGTGCTCTTTTGTATCTGTACTGAAGTAGTGGTAGTGTTGTATGT
This sequence comes from Puccinellia tenuiflora, assembly GCA_012064385.1. Classification (NCBI taxonomy): domain Eukaryota; kingdom Viridiplantae; phylum Streptophyta; class Magnoliopsida; order Poales; family Poaceae; genus Puccinellia; species Puccinellia tenuiflora. The sequence goes on from QRDG01000191.1 coordinate 1,028,469, forward strand.
TGGAGTAGAACTTGTATCCTCTGTTCCTGAAATTTTCCTCATGTACTGAACTCAGATGATGTATCAAACTTGTCTTCACCGCTGATTTGGATCCAGATTTGCATTATTGAGATTTTCCCATAGCTGTCACAGATCTGTCCTTGCAGCAGAGAGAATTCCAGAGGCACTATCACACAGATAGTAGAACTTGCTACTCAGCGAAAAAATATCATTTTATAAAGTAATGCTGCATTTTATGGCCCCAAAACTTGAAGCAGCGTGGCACACTCATTTCAATCATACCAGATAACAAGCACGCAACGGCTACTAAACACTAGACACAACATAAACACACGTACAAGCAAGCATAGGAATCACAAACACACTCACAAACTCTCATCTAACTGCTTACGAGTGCCACTCATGCTAAACTAAACAGATCTTACTCCGCTTGACGGCCCTTCACAGATGGTGGAGTGCGGACGAGCCGGAGAGTGGTGTCCACGTCTCCTTCTTCCGCAAGGTCGGAGAACACAGGAACACCTTTGAGGATCGGAACCTGCTCGGGGACTCGTTGGGATGGGCCGGAATCTGGAAGTGGAAGTCCGCTACTTCGAGCTTACCGGCGGGAGAGTGTAGGTGTGCTTTCCCCTAGGTATGGGTGTAGGCGGGCACGGCTAAGATTCCTCCTTGTAGTCATGAGCTCCTCCATCAAGAGGTTGTTGAGGTTCGTCATTGCGATGTCGTAAGCAACTTGGTTGATTAGTGCTAGGTCAGGCTCCTTCGAGATGTCGGCTTGGACCATCTCTCCACGGGGTTGTGGTCTGGCCGGAAGTTAGTAGAACTCTCGAGTTTCAGCTAGCAGGGGTTCGGAGGACCGAAGACGAACGAGGCATTCCCAGGCTGCTACCTGGATGGATAGCCCCAGAGTGGGCATGCGGCCACCTTGGATCAAGTAGGGCTGATTCGTGCCCCGGGGACACGGGCTGATCCTCACATCGGCTCGGAATTCATCTCCGGCCGACGAGAGTGAGCTCTGGAACACCATGTACACGGGATGAACGGAGCTACCAAGGATATGGTTGATGGCCCTCCAGAGAAGCAATCGAAAGCTCGAATGCTCCTCGGCAGTGGTTTCCAAGATGGCATTAAGGGTCGCCATCGGATTTTCTTGGGGTTCTAGATTCTTGGTGGCGATAAGGATACGAGGTTCCTCTATGGGATTCTACTTAAAAAGAGTTGGGTTGCCAGGGAGAGCTGGCGAGGGTGGGTTATAAAGCCACTAGGACAGCGGTCTCAAGTTCACTGGGTAAGGTCGACTCCTTCTCATGGAAGAAACCGACTAGTCTTGCTAGGGAAGATTGGGACAGGTCCTACTGCACCATACTGTTGACCGAAACGAGCCATGCCAGTTTGGCGGAGATGGGTTAAATCCATCGAGTCATTGTCGGGCAAAAGTAAGGAGGGGCTTTCCATGCTAGGGTAGTCTACAGCCAGCCTGGTGCTCTGATACCATGCTCTGTGGCACCCCCCTCTGACACATGTCGCCAGAGAGGCGGTCGCCCCGTGCGCCAGCCCAGTATGTCCGGACGCACGTTACGACAATGCAGCATAGCGGAAATATCATTACACAATTAGGCCCCAAGGGCTACAAATGGTTTACATGGCCATCAAGGCATGAAAAATTATCATGGCCAAGTATGGCACGGGACAGAGTTTAACTGGCAGCGGAAGACAAAGATACGACAACGGCTTGGTGCGGCTCCATTCCACAGGCATCTGGCTGGGCTACTGATCCTAGCACGCTCTTGCTCCATTTCCGTGCTATGGTATTAGTTGAATCAACTCAACGTATGGCCACATGAAAAGCCATTCTGAGTACGATGACGTACTCGCAAGAAAATAACCACATGACATGAACAGTCAAACAATCAGGCAAACATGGCAAGTGTCTACTCACGGCAGTCCAAAAGGATGACAACATGGCATCACGATAAAACATGGCATCAGCAAACAATGGGAGTACCACCAGTACAAAGTCCAAGCCAGGTGGGGTTGGATCGTTTACCGGAGATCACACAAAGAGCTTACCTATGACGAATAACGGGGGTACCAGTTGGTACCAAGTAACACAACAAATCATCTTATCACAGCTAGGCTCACTGGCCTCTAGCCCCTCAATGCTAATCTCATCTGTCACCACTGCTAGGCCCACTGGCCTTATCACATTTCCTTATCTCAAGTAACGTTCCCTGCATCATCTTATTGTTTATTAAGTGTGGTCAAGTCGTTCATAATTCTTTCAAACAAATCTTAAGTTTAACCTCCGGACACGACAAAGACACACAGTGTGACCGACACTGAACTGTTGTTCCATATCCCAGGAACAGGGCTAGCTGGCTAGGTTGATGCTCTCGAGAGTTTGCTTTACCACCTATCAGAATGCACCCCACTCAGCCGGCACCTCGGGTTTATCACGCCCAAAGTCGTACTAAGCAAAATACATTCTCGTGACGGTCCACTTGCTAAGACACTCTCCTGCCCCACCCTATACGCATGGTACAACAGGCAAGTAAATCCGGCACATCCCCCGGCGCTACCGGGTATGCCTAGCTCCAGACTCCCTATCGCAGTCGAACCCGTGCCTGTCGACCACTCCCCTCGGACAGCACAACCGAACGACTGCGCCCAACGGATGGCACAAAAGGGGCTTAACAACCTACTAGGTCACGGTTTCCATGGGACAACAGTGGTATCGCGTTCAAGGGTTCAGATTAGTGGCACTATGGATAGACCTTATCGTTGTTTGGAGGGGGTGTTTCATTTAATCAAGTTCCATCACTCACATGTCCAAGCAACAAAGGATTAGTCCAACACAACAACCACAATAACATAATAATATATCATCAAACGACAAAACATTAGCAACACAATATTTCAAGCAATAGGTTGAGAACAGAAAAATAGAACAATACAGTCAACCGGGCGACTGTGGCGGAGATGCCTCCGATCGGTGCCAGCCTCAGGTTGATAAAGGAAAAATAAAACAATATAGTCAACCGGGCGACGGTGGCGGAGATGCCTCCGACCGGTGCCAGCCTCAGGTTGAGAATAGAAAAATAAAACAATACCGTCAACCGGGCGACTGTGGCGGAGATGCCTCCGACCGGTGCCAGCCTCAGGTTGAGAACAGAAAAATAAAACAATACAGTCAACCAGGCGACTGTGGCGGAGATGCCTCCGACCGGTGCCAGCCTCAGGTTGAGAACAGAAAAATAAAACAATACAGTCAACCGGGCGACTGTGGCCGAGATGCCTCCGACCGGTGCCAGCCTCAGGTTGATAAAGGAAAATAAAATGAAAGCAAAGCCACGATATCTCGTGACGCACAGTTCACCGGGGATCAGCAATCAAATACACATATGACATGGAGATGTGCAATGAAACAAACATCGCTTGAGTATTCATAGCAAGTGGTTAGCTTGCCTTCGACGATCGACGCCATTTGGTTTCGATGGTCACGGGCGTCACGGTTTAGGGTCCCGGTTTGCCGGTACCGCGGAATACCTATACAAGCATACAAGTGGGATGAGCATCTAAGCATTTAAAAAATGTAAAACCTGTACCAATGGATAGATATTTTTAAACTATGAATTTACAAATTTGAATCACCTCAAACGGAGCTACGGATCAAAAGTTATGGCCCGGCGAAGTTTAACTATCCGCTGCTCACTCTGAAAAAAAACAGAATGGGCTGTTTCTCTGTTTGGGCCGGACTGGTCGCGCACTTTCTAAAAATATGCCTTCGGCAAGGGAAAGCGTAACGCACAGGAAGGTGCGTCCACTCAACCTGACCATGGGGCCGGGCCGAGCTGGGGCCCGCCTGTCGGCGCCACAAGGCGCCACGCTGGCCGCCAGGCTGGCGGCCTTCCTCCCCAGCGTCGAGGACGCACGGGAACGGGCCGATGCGGTTTGGGCCGGCTCGGCCGCCGGCCTCCGCCGTCGCCCTGGCGCCCGCCGCTGGCCACCGAGGGCTCGGGGAGGGCCGCCCGCCGCGCCGCCACCGGGGGTGGAGGTCACGGGCACGGGGAAGCACGGGGCGCCGCCATGGCCGCCGTGCTCCGTGAGCTTGCCGCCGGCGGTTCCCGGACGAAACGGGGCCACGGTGCACCATTTCGCAAACGGCAATGTCTAGGAGGTAGAGGGGATCAAGAGGAACTCGTCCACGGGTTTAATCGAAGGATGGCTCGGTATGGAGCTCGTTTTGGTCCGTGGACCGACGACGACATCCACGGCCGAAACGGAGCAGGGCTCCGCCATCCCGCAACTAAAAGGGCAGAGGGGCTCCAGGGGGGGAGAGAGTGAGGTGCTGCTCGCGCGAGAGGGCTCGGGGCTGCTTGGGGTGGCTTTATATAGCCGGAGGGAGGAGAATTAGGTGGTGGTCGGTTTGGCCATTGATGGCCAACCGAGGTCATCCATGACGTCTCCCCTCCCACAGGGAGGAGATAAGGAGGAGGAGGGGATGGGGCAGCCGTGCTGGAGGCACAGTGGCGCATGTGGTCTACTGCAGCAAGGGATAAGGCAGGGGTTGCACAGGGTCATGCCGACACCGGCATGTCCAGAGCGCGACACGAGCGGCATCGTCGCGTTCCTGGTGACTCGGGCATGAAACTGAACAAGGTTTGCACCACTGTGTTCGCAAGGACAAGACCAAGACGACAAAACAGGAATCACTCAAGGACTCCAAACTTCGTAACACAAGATTTTCAGAAAACCGAGGGTGCGCCAGGTGTTCGATGGAATGACAGAGGTCTTCCTCATCTGAGAAAAATGCCCAAAATTCACAGTAGGTTAAAATAGGTGTATGTGGTATGTCTGTGAAGTTTCAGTTCAATTGGACACCTGGAGGTTGGTCAAATAAATTGGTCTCCGAAAATGCCCTAATGGTATGGGTATGCCAAGTGCACTTACCCAAATGATATGGGCCTGGTTTTGTGGATATGGGGTTGTGTATGGAATCTTGTCAATTTGGCAAAAATGGCAATGCCAAATGATTTTTGTAGCTAAGGGTTTCTTTGGAAATTGCCATTAGGCATAAAAAGGGCATTACAAAGGAAGTACCTCAAACATTGCTCAAATGAGGTTGGGCCAATGGAGTGAAATGTTTAGGAGGTTAAATCATGCACCTCACCAAAATTGCAGAATTTTTTGGACGAGTGGAAGGTGTCCAGATAATTTTGGATTGGAAATGGCATAACATGAAATATGAATAAACTTGGAAATATTGCATGGGACTATGAAATGTTTTTCCATGGGAGTGATCTATATGTACGAGGGAACCATATGGTAGCTTGGTAGAATTTATTCCAAACTATAATTGTGGTGGTGGCTTTGGTAGGATAGATAGAAGGGTTTTGGAGAATCCAAAAGGAACCAACGTTCGACCGGCAAAACAATGGACGGGGAATATGGTGGAGGTTGAAAATGATCGGGGATTTGTTGGGAAAATTTCCAAGAGAGCGAAACCAAAGTCAAGTCAAAGACCATCTGGTTCAAAGAAAACATTTTTGAAAATAGAAAAAGTTTTTCAGGTGTGAGAAAACACCGCTAAAATTAGGGGCGAATTTCTGGGGTGTTACACGGGGTGACTTCTCTGGAAAATAATGGCCGACTTGACGTTTTTAGGGTTAATGTGATTTTATAGGCGTCGGAGGGGGCCGAGGGGACCCACCATGGGCAGGGGCGAGTCCCACCCACGGGTGGCACCCTGGTCATGGTAGCTGGCCGCCCCTGTCCTGTGGGTCGCCCCCGAGGCTGCCCTCTGGAATCCGTCTTCATCTTGGCGTAAAAATAATTCATGTAAATTTTCGTCCAGTTCCGAGAATATTTCCAGAAGTAGATTTTCTGAAATACGAAAACAGCAAAAACAGGAAACTGGCACTGGGCATCTTGTCAATAGGTTCGTCCAACATAATGCATAAAAATGATGTAATATGATATTAAAAACATGTGACAACATCACAAAGCTAGCATGGAACAATAAAAAATTATAGATACGTTCGACACGTATCAAACCCCTGGTCGATACGTCTTGTTTTCTTAACTAAGTTTCTTGTGGTTGAGACGATGATACTCCTAGCTTTATTTTGAGTATGAACGATGTAATTCGTTCCGGATGTCAATGAAGCGCGTTATGATGGATTTCTCTAAGTGAATAGTGCAATATGCATCTGCAACATTTTTTCATGTAGGCCTTACCACTCGACCTTCTAATCTTACAGAAAATTACTCTTTCCTCACATTCCCATCCCATTTTCACAACCGTCAACAATTGATGCTGCTTTTGCATCCCCTGCCCTGCCTCCACTTCATATTCCCATTGCCATTCAACACCGGTAGAGTGCTCCCTTGCACCACCCGTTTCCATTGTCTTCCGCTCCTCCACTTCATCCTCCGCACCAGTAGAGTGCCCCCTTGATCCAGCTCTTCTCACAATCCACTGCATCCCTCCACTTCATCCTTAGCACTGGAAAGAGAGCTCTTTCCATAGTCCACAACTCCCCCTCCACTTCATCCTCAGAGCATCTCCATCGGGGGCGTCTAAATTTTTTCCGGCACCTCCCAATTGGGGGCTCCCTTTGGGGGGTGCCGGACACTCCGACGCATTTTTTTGGCCTCCCACACCGGCACCCCCCAAACGGCATCCGCAAACACAATTTTCTCAATATTGTAAATAATTAGATTCGATTGAAATAGAAAGTTCGATACAATTTGATTCATTTTCGATACAAAGTTCGATACAATTTGATTTGATTTAATTTGATTTAATCTAGACCCTAAACCTAATTCGATAGACTCTGAGATTTTCCTCGCCGGCCAGAAGCTCTGAGCTCATCCTTGCCGGCACTGGTCATCCTCGCCGGCACTGCTCGAGTTACTTCTCACAGACGAATATATCTCTGGTCAAGGGTAAGGATGGAAATTTTACCCATGGGTACGGGTACCCGCGGGTACCGTACCCGTATGGGGAGGGTATGGGCACATTCCCGTGGGTAGTACCCATACCCTACCCACCAAGTCGTGGGTAGGGCATGGGTACAGCTATATACCCATGGGTGTACCCATACCCTACCCGTTTATAATGACATATGGACCATACTCGGTTGACTTCTTGATATGACCATGAGATTTGATTTCCAAAGTTAGATAATTGTCATGTATTCATCTACCTGTTACTGAGTTGAGATAATTGATTTTTTTTGTCAAATGTGCTACCCTACAAATGTAAAGCTGTGAACAATTTGTGTACTATTTGATCCATCCAATGGGTACCCGCCGAGTATGGGTATGGGTAAACTTTCATCCCCGTGGGTAAGGGTATGGGTAGAATTTTGTACCCATAAACTATATGGGTATGGGTATGGTATTGCTCTACCCTGCCCATACCCTACCCATTGCCATCCTTAGTCAAGGGGCCATTTTGGGCTACATCAATGTCAATTATCAACGTAGCCAGCGGAGAAAGCTTTCCTTGACCAGTATCCTGAAAGCCCTTGTCTGGCAGGGAATCGATATCAATGGTCGGTGCAACTTGATGGCGGAGGAAGAGTTGGCTCGTCCTTGTTGGACACCGGGTCTGGCGGCTCGTCGTTAGTGCCGCTGGTGGAGAAGTTGTGGAGGCGGCTGACGTGCTCGGAATTCACCATGACGTCCCAGTACGCCGCCGACGCCTTGAACGGAGGCAGATGGCTCCGCTCCTCCTCCGTGACTACGCCGGCAACCTCCGCCTGCCACAATGACTAGATGTACTCCATCCTCGCCTGCCTGGTGAGGGGCGGTGCTACCACGACGTTGTCTAGGTTGAGCAGCCAGCCGTCGGGCAGGCGACGGTTGGCTGGCAGCAAGAGGTAGTCGCGCACGAGCTGCTACGCCTCCTCGACCGTCAGCGGACGATGGTCGTCAGGCACATCAGCCTGCGGAGGTGGAGGCGGAGGCGGTGGTGGTGGCGGTGGTTGCGGCGCCACAGCCCGGGCCGCCGCAATCTGGATCCTTTGGATCCGGCGTTGCTCGTTGCGGCATTGGCAGCGCAACAAAGAAGTCGCGTCAAGGTGGCGACGTCGCTCGTGGTCCTCCTCTGTCGGCTGGTAACCTATTCCACGGTGGTGCATCCTAGCTTTGCGAGGGGAAGGAAAGGGAGAGGGCCGGTGGTGCATTTTTAAAGATTATTGATGGAGCGGAGATGCCATCGCAATTAACGTGAAGAAGGCATGCATGTAGCCGGGTGGGCTCTGCGGCGCTTGTCGGGGATATCCTACTCGGATACCTCGAAGACAGTGACAAGGCGATCTCCAGCAGGATTTCTAGGTCACTAGCCCGCTGCCTATATAAAGCGGGCTGGGTTCCCACAGAGGAGGGATCCCTCGGTTTGGCACCCTCGAGATCTAGAACTGGATCTGGCTCTCCTCTCCCTCTCCCTCCTTCCCTCACCACCAAGAACCTCCACGACCGGAGCGGAAGCTCCACACAACCATCGCCTTGGGCACCGCAGAGGGCCTCCGAGGCTGGGAATCGAAATACGGCTTCATTCACGTCAAGATAGCCGAAGGAATCGGGAGTAGAGATGTCAAGATTGTGTTCCCCATCATCAACTACGTCCGTCCGTGAGGAGCAGTGGCCGTTCTTCTTCGTCTCCCTCAACTACAGCATGTCCACATCGACCCCTACATGTGTGTGCGCCCACGCCACCTTCTCCGTGCGAGCTCCTCGTCTCCAACCTCGAGCTCGTCCGCTTCTACTCCTCCACGGCTGCACCCCGCTCGAGCTGCTCCACGGCCGCGTGCGTTCGCGCCTTCGTCCTCCCCTGATCCGCACCACCGGTCTCCGTCCCGCGCTCGCTCTCGTTGACCTCGGACTAGCCTCCCTCGACCGGCCGCTCCTCCGGCCTTCTCCCCGCGCACGTCCGCATCCACGCGCCTCCACGCTCGAGCTCCCGATGCTGCCCGAGCTCTCCCGCATCGCCGGCCTCCGGTTTTCTCTCCTCCGTCTGCGCGACCTCCACATGCACCCATCAACGACTCCGTCCGTGCCATCCTCTGCCGCGCTCGCCCGCGCCCAACTTCCAGCGGCCTCCGCTCCGGCCCCGCACGCGCCCGCGTGTGGCAGCACACCCGTGCTCGAGCTAGCCATCCTCGACCTCCCGCGCGTGCTCCTTCGTGCACCGCGCCCGGCAAGTTCGTCACCCATCGCCTCTGCCCGACTGCGCTTGACCTACCTACACCGCCCGCGTGCCGGCTCTGTGATACGTCTCCGACGTATCTATAATTTTTGATATTCCATGCTTGATTTTATATCAGTGCCACATGTTTTTATAATGTTTTTATATCATTTTGGCATGATTTGTGGAATTAACCTATTAACAAGATGCCCAGTGCCAGTTCCTATTTTCTGCTGTCTTTTTGTTTCAGAAAAGTTGTTCTGAAAAGTTTCTGAGAACGCACTAAAAATTTACAGGAATTATTTCCAATATGAATCAAAGATGGAACCCGAAGTACGGCCGGAGGGGAGCCCCAGGGGCTCCAGACGCCACCTGGCCGCGACCCCCCTAGGCCGCACCTGGGGCCCACCTGGGCGGCTCCTTCGCCTCCTCGTGTCGCCTCTTCGCCTATAAATACTCCCTCAACGCAAAAACCCTAAAAAGAAGATCATATTTCCCAGAAGACGTCCGAGGCCGCCGCCATCTCCAACCCTAGTTTGGGAGGGTTCTGCAGCTCTTCCCGGCACCCCGTCGGAGAGGGGAATCGACACCGGAGGCATCTACACCACCATGCCTGCCTCCGGAGTGATACGTGAGTAGTCCACCACGGGACTATGGATCCATAGCAGTAGCTAGATGGTTGTCTCTCCTCCTTGTACTCCATTGTTTAGATCTTGTGAGCTGCCTATCATGATCAAGATCATATTATCTATAACTGCTACATGATTGTGTTTGCATGGATCCGATGAATTGTGGAAGTCATTGCTTTTATTCATCTTTGTGTTATGTTTTATCTATGATCTTGCATGCTCTCCGATGCAGTGGATGCTTTGTCCAAGTAATTATTAGTGTTGTATGAGGGAGTATTTATGGTAGATAGTGGTTTCATGCCTCTCTTGTCTGAGCTCGGGCTGACAGCAACGATTAAGACAAGAGATATGTTGTTGCCAATAGGGAGAAAACAGCGGTGTGATTTCCTTGTGTTATTTACATTGCTTACATTATGCACTTTGCTTATTGCAATGATCTGTTGCTTGCAACTTAATACTTTTGGGTGACATGCTGGATAGCGATCCCAATGTGGATTATTAGTCATAGATGCAGTTGGAAGACGGTCTATGAATTTTGACGTAATGCCCATATTAAATGAAACGGTGAACTATAATGTTTTATGATAGCCTTGTTGTGCGCCCACAATTCTGCCAATTGCCATGCTGTAATTTGTTTACCCATCATGTATATCTTTTGGAGAGACACCTCTAGTGAACTATGGATCCCGGTCCTATTTTCCTACATTGCTTACAACCGTTTTCATAGCTTTTCATCATCATTTGCTCGCTGGTCATATTTCACTCTCATCATATTTTACATCCACACATTTTATTCTTTGTGTTCAGCAAGCCAGAGAGATTGACAACCTCTCTGTTTTGTGGGGCAAATTAGTTTGTTTGTGATTGTGTGCAGGTCCACATCAGCACGCCGGCAACACCTCTTTTCTGGCACCGTTGACACCTTGCTAAGACTTCTCCAAGTCCTACTGGTTCGATAACCTTTGTTTTGTAATCAAGGTAAACTGCTGCTTTGCTGCATCATACCTTCCTCTTGGGGTCTCCCAGCGAATGTGTGATCCACGTCATCAAGCTCTTTTTCTGGCGCCGTTGCCGGGGATTTGAAGAAGGTTTCTCGAACTACCAAGTCTTTCGTCAACACGCCACAATCTTTTTCTGGCGCCGTTGCCGGGGACTTGGAAGCTTCAGCTAGGGGAGTTTCAAACCTCCTTTCATTTTACTTTGTTATTGTCTTGCTTAGCATATTTTTTGCTAGTTTTGTTTTTCCTTTTGTTTGCTCTAAAATTGAAAAACACAAAAAAATTAAAAATTCCAGCAACTAGTCTCTTTTTGTTTTGCTTAGTTTCTTGCTGTTTTATTGAGGAAATGGGTTCAACTGAGAACACCAAGTTGTGTGACTTCACTAGCACAAATAATGATGACTGTATATGCACACCTATTGCTCCACCGGCTGCCACAGCCGAATTTTATGAGATAAAGCCTGCTTTATTAAATCTTGTCATGAAAGAGCAATTTTCTGGTGCTAGTGGTGATGATGCCGCCTCTCATTTAAATAACTTTGTTGAGTTATGTGATATGAAAAAATATAAAGAAGTAGAGGGCGACATCATAAAACTAAAACTTTTTCCTTTTTCTTTAAGAGGACGTGCTAAAGATTGGTTATTGTCTTTGCCTAGGAATAGTATTGATTCTTGGACTAAATGCAAAGATGCTTTTATTGGGAAGTATTATCCACCTGCAAAAATTATACAACCGAGGAGTAACATTATGAACTATAAACAATTTGATAATGAACATGGTGCTCAAGCTTGGGAAAGAATAAAATCTTTAGTTAAAAACTGTCCCACTCATGAACTGACTACTTGGATGGTCATCCAAACTTTATATGCAGGATTAAATTTTTCTTCAAGGAATTTATTGGACTCGGCCGCTGGAGGTACCTTCATGTCCACCACATTAGGTGCTGCAACAAAGCTCTTGGATGAGATGATGGCAAATTATTCGCAATGGCACACCGAGAGAGCTCCTAGTGGTAAGAAGGTAAATTCTGTCGAGCAAATCTCCTCTTTGAGTGATAAGGTTGATATGATTATGTCTATTCTTGCTAGCAAACAAGTTCCTATTGATCCAAATAATGTTCCTTTAGCTTCTTTGGTTGCTCAAGAGGAACAAGTTGATGTCAATTTTGTTAAAAATAACTTCAACAACAATGCTTATAGGAACAACTTTGGTAATAATAATTATAACCTTTATCCTTCGAATTATGGCAATTCTTATGGTAATTCTTACAACAATAATAGAGGTGTGTCCTCTGTTCTTGAAAGCATGCTTAAAGATTTTATCACTTCACAAAAAGCTTTCAATAAAATTGTTGAAGAAAAACTATAGAAACTTGATAATCTCATTCTTAAAGTTGATAGTTTGTCTCATGAAGTTGATTTCCTTAAAATACAATTTTTGCCTCATGATGTTAAGAAACATAAAACTTTAAATGCCACACAATACAAGTTACAATTGATAATAATATAAGAATGTTGGCTGAACTACATGCTAGATGGGAAAGAGAAGAAAAAGAGATTGAAATTGCTGAAAATAGTAAGGTTGCTAATGTTTGCACTATTTATACTAATGATGATCTTAAAATGTTGAATGCTCAAGAGTCGTCTACAGCACCTAAGTATGCTAATGGTAAAAGAATAGGAGTTGGAAAAATTTCTACCATACCTACAAAGAACCCAAAACTTTCAGTCCACACAGAAACTGTTGTTGATAAAAATGCTAAAATTAGTTTTGATAATGTGGATTCTTTAGGTGATAATTCTCATGTTATTTTTTATGACAATGATCTTGATTTTGATAATTGTAACCTTACTGAAGTTATAAAGTTTTTACAAAATCTTGCTAAAACACCTAATGCAAGTAAGATGAACTTGGCTTTTACTAAGTATATCACTAATGCTCTCATTGAAGTGAGAGAAGAAAAGCTTAAATGTGAATTCTCTATTCCTAGGAAATTAGAGGATGCTTGGGAACCTACCATTAAAATGAAAGTAAATGATTTTGAGTGTAATGCTTTGTGTGATCTTGGTTCTAGTATTTCTATTATGCCAAAAAAGTTATTTGATGCTCTTGATCTTGGACCACTACAAGATTGTGATTTGAATGTGAATTTTCTTGATGCCACTTCGCATACACCTTTGGGTAAAATAGATGATGTTCTGATCATGGTTAATGGTAATTATGTTTCCATTGATTTCATTGTTATGGATCTTGATTTTAAGCTTCCTTGTCCTATTGTTTTGGCAAGACCGTTTCTTAGAACTGTTGGTGCAGTTATTGATATGAGAGTGGGCAATATTAAATTTCAATTTCCACTGAAAAAAGGGATGGAACATTTTCCTAGGAAGAGGATAAAGAAACCTTTTGATTCCATTGGTAAGCCAAAGAGTGGTTTAGAATTGGGTCCTATTGATAAAACTTGAATTTGCCCTTTTTGCCTAGCTAAAAGGCGTTAAAGAAAAGCGCTTATGGGAGGCAACCCATTTTTACCTTTTGTTTCTTTTTTATTTCTTTGAGTTTTGGGTGATGTTACTTCTGTAACAACTCCCTTGTATCTTTTTCTTTTGGTTTTTGGTGCCAAGAATAGCTTCTAAAGAGAGGATGACTAATCGGTGAGTTTGCTGTCCAGAAACAGATTTCTGTTCTTCACTGTTCGAAAATCCAAAAAATCAAAGAACATCATCTGTGGCTGAAATTTTTTGACAGCAAGCATTAGGTTTTTGTCTACCTTTCTCTATTTTTAAGCTCTGATTTGAGGTCCAGAAGTGTCCCAAAAAATTCATATTCATGGTCTGTTCTGTTTTTGACAGATTCTGTCCTTAGTTTTGCATTGCTTCTTTCACGGGCAAAGTGAAGTTCTTTTACAAATCTGGTGCTTTACTTAGACCTTTGTGACAGTAGCTAATGTTGTAAAAAAAAATAAGTTCATGATATGTGCTTTGGAACTGAAGGAAGATTTTGGTTTTGTGGACTAACCCCTCTAATGAAGTTGCTATAAGTTTTCCGTGAAGGAAGTTTTCAAGTATCCAAGTGTGAGGTGATGAAGGAAGATCAAGAAGGGATAAAAGACTAAGTTTGGGGAGGCTCCCCATGGTCCCTCCTCTGAAATATTCAAGAAGTCACAAGCGTCTAAGCTTGGGGATGCCCAAGGCATGCCCTTCTTCATCAACAATCATCGGTTTCTCTCATGGTACTATATTTTTATTCCTTTACTCATTATGTGCTGTTTTTGGAGCGTCAGTTTTTTTACTTTCAGTTTGTTTGTGTTTAGTTCTCTGGTCTTTGCAATAATTTGTATCCTTGCATGCTTATTTGTGAGAGATACACGCTCGGTGGCTCGACTCGCCTCCGCCCTCACCGCGAAGCTTGGAGGCTCGACATCGACTCCACCCCATCACCATCACCTCCACCGTGGAGCTCGGGGGCTTGACATCATCGTCGCCCCCGCCTCGGAGACTGCAGCCGACTCCCGCTCCAAGTTGGGCCAGCTCCGACTTCCGCAGCCGGCTCCACGGGCTGCCGGCTCCGGCTCCCGCTTCTACAGCCAGCTCCACGGGCTGCCGGCTCTGGCTCCAACTTCTACAGCCGGCTCCACGGGCTGCCGGCTCCGGCTCCAACTTCAGCCGGCTCCGACACCAACTCCAACAGCAGTCGGCTCCGGCTTCAGTTCCAGTCAGCTCCAGCTCCAGTTTCAGCCGGCTCCAGCTCCAACTTCAGCATCTCATCCAGGATCATCAAGACAAGGGGAAGCTCGTGAAGGCTTTCCACTAAGCAGCAACGCCTCCCAGCGCTCGGGGGCTAGTGTCGGGGATATCGTACCCGGATACCCCAAGACAGTGCAAGGCGACCTCCGCAGGATTTCTTAACACCGCCCGCTGGCGTATAAAGCGGTGGCCCGTCTGGGTTCCACAAGAGGGATCCCCGGTTTGGATCCCAATGATGTCATAGGGCAAGAGAATCTTAATTAAACCCATTGCTTTTAGGGGGCTAGAGCCCCTCCAGGGAAAGTTTTTACACTACAGAATCCGTCTGCACCTCTTCCTCCTCCACGGCTCCCCAGAGCACCTACACTTCCCTCACTCCTCTTGCGAGTGTTTCAGATAGACAAGAACGAATATTCTTCTAAAGGATCCAATAATCGCTTCCCGCTACTCATTCCTGTCGGGCAAAAAGAAGACCCACATTCTCAATCATGAATATGCTACTGCCACTTACTGCAACCTCGATCTCCGTCTGAATGATTGGCCTACAACGATGCGACGACTCGGCAGTGAAACATTGTGGCGCCTACAGACGATCGGACTAATAATCGAAATCACGCCGCCATAGACGCCACCAACGAGCTCTTATGAGGCCGGCGGCCTTAATCGCCCAATCACCCAAGGTGCGGTGGGAGAGGATGAACCACGGGATGGTCAGCACCATAAAGGTGGCCTTGGCGCCGGGACATACGCCGCCGAGATCAAAGGTCCGGTACGCGGCGGCGTCACACCGGTCAATCCGGATCGCCATCATGACGTCGCAGAGCAGGCATAGCTCCGCGATGCATCTGGGGAACGGATCAGAGTCCGGGTCCGGCTCCGGCTCAGCAGCCGCCCGAGCGCGGAGGACACGGCGCCAGACAGAAGCCATCAATCTCTGGGTTTGGCGCGCCGGCGATCGGTGGCGGCGGAATTATATATAGGGCCGATACCAGATCTTCCTTGTTTTTACACAGAGAGGGCCAGCCAGATCTACGATGCTGATTGTGGGTTTATCTTCCTTGGGCTCGGTTTTCTCTCTAAAAGCAGCATACACACTCCGATAAAAGGCCCAATTAGACGCTAAACGATGCATGCGTTGTGCTAAAAAAAACTATGCGTATGTATGTGTTTCCTCTCTTTTTCTTCATTGATTTGAGTCCTCGTTTTCCTCTGTTTATTTACCTCCCTTGTTTTTTCACCCACACACTCTAGCTCTACGTGCTAAAGGTCCAATAATTAGTCAAGAGTATGTTTTATTTAGCTTAGACGCTTTGAGTCCGTGTAATCGCATGCTTGTTCACACAAAATTGACAAATGAGAATTATTTTAGTAACCGATCTGGGTTTTCATGGGCGGAGTCTGATAATAAGGGTTAGTCAATGGTACGGAGAGTGCGTGTCCCATCAAATCAAGATGTTCCTATGGAGACTCTCTCATCATTTACCCACGGCAGATGTTTTAGAACACGTAAAGATGTCAACAACGCACGCGTGTACGTGTGCTTTGTGGAGCAGCTGATTCATGAAGACATTCTCTGCTTGAGTGCACAATGGCAAGATCAGTTTGCGAAAATGCTTATCAACGCGGCGCTGGGGTGGGGCCCGCCCACGTTCTCTTTCTTCCATCTCCTTCCCCAGTTTTCTTCCTCCCGTCCCCATCCCGACTGAGTCGAAGGTGCGAGCCGGAGCCGCGGCAGAGGAGGTGGAGGCGAGCAAGAGACCTTAACTTGGGGGGTGGGGAGGTGCGGGGTCCCCGGCGCCGGAGAAGAAGGGCAGGGTTAGAGGGATGGTCGGGGGCGGCGGTGGACCGGCGGAGGAGGAGATTCGAGCAGGACGGGGCGGCGAGGCGGTCGCGGAAGCGCCGCCGGCGATGGCGGCGGGGGCGCACCCTTCTTCTTCCTCCCGCTCTTGTCGTTTTGCTGTCGGGATTTCCGACCGCCGCGGTCGGAAACCGCGCGAGCGCTCGCGCGCGTAAGCTAGCCATGTCCATCAGTTTGGGCCCTTGCAGACGAAAAAGAAAGGTCTTGACCTAGCCGTCGAAAACCTACGCACGCGTGCCGCCGCCTCTTCCTTCTCCTCCTCGCGCTTCCCCTCCCTAGGCCCTAGCTGTCCCTCGCCGGCTCGTCGTTATCCTCCTCCGCCTCCCATCCCCTTAGTAAGCCCTCCACCGCCAACATGCCCCGCCTGCCAAGGCAGGGTAGAAGCCATGGACGCCGTCGCGGAGATGGGTCTTTAACTTCGAATGCTCTGTTTCATCTTCACTTTGTTCGCCGGGGAGAGAGTTTTGTTCGGATGTGGTAGTCGACAGTCGTGGCTGCCGCGGCCGGCGTTGGAGCTGGGGGACGGTTCCTTTCCGGCGGATGCGTGACCATGGGATCGCTATTGGGATGCTTCGGATCTGGTAGCAGGGTTCCTGATTCAAGTTGCACAGGGAGGCAGAGGCGTGGCCTTTGTTCTAATTTTGATTTTGAGATGCGTTTCGGCTTTTGTATGAACTCAGCCTGAACGGATGCTCATTAGCTGCTGCTGCAGTTATACACTCGAGGGTGATCGAAAAAAATGAAAGAAATTTATTTTGTTTCTGATCAGGTGCAGCCGCCAGAATTAGGCAAAGGGTCTATGTTTTTTTATTTTTTACAGGTTTGAAGAACCAGTTCAAACTATATGCTGCTCTATAAAAGAGTACTCGATTTACATCAAGTATTTTGAAAGGCAGCGGGACTGAACTTGTAGCTGGTGGCTTGATGCCCTCATGAACCGCCTCATATGAAATGGACCAAGAATTTGTTTGCTAGTGCTAAGGAAGCTTGTAAACGGCGCCACAACTAAAAAAATGCAAACCACACGTGTCGTGTGGTCTTCAGAGGAAATTTGCCTGTACAAGTTTTAATTGCTAACAGAGCTTACCGCTCGTGTTTCCTTGGTTCACGCGGGTGCTTATAAACGCGTTCGGTACACCTTAAGCCAGCGATGTGGGACTAAAAGTCACCGAGATCCTGAAGCTGTGGTGCGTGCCACGGTGCACTGGGCTGTTCTTCGGCCCAGCATCCTCTGTAAGCAACCCACGATCTCCTGGCTTACCCATCATGGACCTGCGTCGACGGCCGGCCCAAAACATTTGCTGGCGTCGAATAACGCTGCGATGCCTCAAGGAAAAAAAAAAGATACATCTCCCCACTGTTGGAAAACCAGGGCACGCGTTTTCTCAACAAAAAAAAAAAAAAAAAAAACAGGGCACGCTTGATTGCAATGGTGTTATATCACATCCAACACGCGGCGTGGATTGCACTCATGGAGATCGTTAACGCAGAGCACTAGAATATTGACATGAGAAGTGTGTGTTGGTTGTCACAATGTATCTTCTCCTTGAAAAGAAACGTCGGAAGAACTTCTCTACATGCATGATCATCTGCATACGCGTATCCGGCGATTGAATTTCTATGTGCGTACGTACGCGTGTACGCGCGGTTCTTACCTATCTAGTGTACCGCGAGAGCAGCAAGGGTGACTGGAGGCTGACGAAAAACTGCAGCAGGTAGCTACCTAATCAGTTAAATAAATTTCATTTCATCCATCGTCACCGACCACCGCACTCGTGTGGGCTAGGCTTATTTCTCACAACTTGTACTCCGTATTACAAATTATTTATCAACTTCCCATTATATGCCACCATTCATCATCATCATCATCATATGGTCCTTGCGTGTCGAAAGAGTCGCCGGTGCATGCCGGGCGAGACGTCGTGGTCATCCGACTCATTGACAAGTGACGAGGAATTTTACTCCCATTTGATCAAGAGGTTGCGAAACGCAGAAGCAAATGCTATTCCATACGGGAGTTTTTTCCCTGGTGAAGTGACGATCCAACACGCTGTCTTTGCCCGCTGGTTCATAAACTAGTACTCCCTCCGTCCTAAGATAAGTGTCTTAAGTTTGTCAAAACATGGATGTATCTAATCATAAAAACATGTCTAGATACATCCACATTTTGACAAACTTGAGACACTTATTTTTGGACGGAGGGAGTATGTTCATAAAATCCCATCTCGATGAGCTCCAAGCAGTGAGCAAGGCAGCCTCGGCTACCCATTCAGTACCGGTGTCCAGGACGCAGTCCAGGTGGCTTCAACCACCACTGTCCACTTGGTGTGGATAAAATTAATGTTGATGGAGCTCTATCAAGGTCGAGTGATAGATGTTCTGTTGCTGCTCTATGTCGTGATCACGATGGTAATTATTGTAACAAGGGGGATTTCTGATCCTGCAACTATGGAGGCGCTGGCCTGAAGTCTGTAGAGAGGGGATTGCTCTAGATGAAGATCTGGGTCAAAGAATATTTTAGTGGACTCGCACTGCATTAACCTGGTAAAGGATATAGAGGAAGGTTCCAATGGGATATGCGGTGCTATGATCAAGGAAATAAAGGCAAGGGTTCACAATTTGTTCGCCTGTTCCTTCGTCCATGAGAAGCGAAATTTCAATTTCGAGTCTCACAACCTAGCTAAGTTTGTACTTTCTTTAGATGTTGGCCGCCATGTTTGGCCAGGCGCACCATATTATCTTTTAGCTGTTCCCGTAAACATTCTGAGATCATGAAATAAAACTTTGCGAGTTGCCTAAAAGAAAAGTATCTTTATTTTCCTTACCTGTAAAAATGCCACCAATAATGGCCATCCAAATCATACAGCAACATATTTTCTGGAAACACCACGGCCTCAGCATCCTACTACTGCTCCTAGTACAGCGTCACTACAGCGTCAAAGTTCAGCAAAGTAAAAGAAGAAAAACATACAGAAAACGGCATACACATGATGATCTCAGCAACAGAAAACCACCATTTATTCTGGGGTAATTTGGCATGGGAAACCCTCCAAATTATCTTTTATTCAAGCATTCCAGAATTCATGGGCGTGGTAACGGTAGCATTCGTATAGGTTCTTCATCGTCTCGTATTTTCCCAATGTTGAAGGTATGACGACACTTCTCTACACGTGTCCACGACAAAATGCCAATGTTCTACAACAAACAGACACCATGTTCCAGGCACATACTACACACCAAGACATAATACAAGAACCAGTTGCTCGGTGCAAAAAGGTATATCATTCATTCTTCTTCTCGAATTTCGCCCTGTCAGCGCCGCTGTACGGCGCGACGTGGTACGCGTATTGCTGGAGGACTGAAAACATGACCATTTCCACGATAATCAGGGCGTTCTGGAGTGCCTCCTGGATGTGCTCCACGTCCAGCCAGAAGTGGTCAGACCGAATAACCCCTACGGCAGCCAAAACATCCAGCGCGCAGCCCTGCAAAAAAGAAAATACCATTCAACAATCAGGAATTTGATCAAATAAACTGTGTTAAGTAAACAGAGCACGTGCTAAATTTAACGATTTAGTTCCTACAGCGAGGAAAGTTTGCACGCTAGAATGTCACCTGAAGAACCCATACACAATATAGGGTGCATTCACAAAAAAATTCCACAGGAAAACAACCGAATTGTGTGCTAAATGTGAAACAAGTGTCCTAATTTATGTTTCTAAACTCCTTTTACACTTATCTCCAGTTTTCTTTTTTACTAGAAGGCCGAATAGTTATTTACTTGTGAACTTCTCCAAAAAAAAAGGAAACAGGTGTTGAATTTAACTACTTAGTTAACAATCAGGAATTTGATAAAATTAACTGCGTTAAATAAACGGAGCAGGTGTCGAATTTATCTCCTACGGTGAGGAAAGTTTGCATGTTAGGATGTCACCTGAAGAACCCATACACAATATAGGGTACACTCACAAGAAAAATCCACAGGGAAAACAACTGAGTTGTGTGCTAAACACGCATGCCAAGGTATGTTCATAAACTCTTTTTACACTTACCTTCAGTTTTCTTTTTCACTAGAAGGTTAGCCACATATAGTTATTAATTTGCGAAACTTACCAAAAAAATTCAATGTATCTGAACAATAAATGTCATTGCGCAGACTTAAATTGCAGATG
Organism: Puccinellia tenuiflora; assembly: GCA_012064385.1. NCBI lineage: Eukaryota > Viridiplantae > Streptophyta > Magnoliopsida > Poales > Poaceae > Puccinellia > Puccinellia tenuiflora. The sequence continues at coordinate 1,049,063 of QRDG01000191.1, forward strand.
AAGATCCTAAAATTGATAGTTACAATCTATAATTAGAAATAAGGTGATTCATGCTTAACTAAATTCAGAGAGTCAGTGGGAGAAGAATCTCCATGCAAAAAATCATGGCAGACTACTTGGCAAGAACAAAAGGTCCAAACTATCAATATTCCTACACAAATATAGCTACGCCAAATAAAACGTTCAGATGTAGTCATGAAAAGAAACTGGGGTAAAAATTCAATTTACTACACAAAAATAGCTATGCTCAATAAAATGTCCAGATGTCCTCATGAACAGAAACTTGTGTAAAATTTTATCAATAGCATTCAGACACACTGATATACTAACCCTACTGATATCAGTAAGAAGATTCTAACTCGTTTCAGCATGGAGAGGGCGTGATTTACCTGCCAGAAAGAGAAGAAGACAATCCCTTTGATGCATAAGAACTTAGCAAGAGGCTTGTGGGGTGCCAGCTCCTTAGCAAACAAGTGATAGAATATGACCAAGGCATATAATGCCATGGAGACTGAAAAGTTCAGTATAATTGTGAATGTCCAGCTGACCCAGCTAGGGTACATCCCAAGGAGCTGAAGTGCAATAATCAGAATAGAGCATACAGGCCTAACAACAACAAATTGCCAGGTCCAGTACTTCAGAAGCTTTAGTGTCTTGTGCTCCAACCGAACATTGCGGGGCTGCCAAAGGAGCCAGAAGCATATTGGTTAATGGACACACAAAGTAAAACAATCGACAAGGTGAAGAACCTCGAGTAACTAGCAGTATTGCCAACAGCTTACAGACAAAATATGCAGGTCATAGCCTTATAGACAGAATATGCAACTGCTGATACATGACGCAAAGACAGGTTTAAGACACAACATCATTTTAAGTACACGCATACAAGGAAAACTTAGTGAACAATATGTGAAGAAACTAAGTCAAAATCACATTTGAACTTAAGCAAGACTCTCATAGGTACACAGTTCAATAAATCCAAATCTCACTATCTGAATGTGTGCTTTCTTAATGGAATATACGACCCTTTCCGTTAAGACCGTGAACCATTATAGTATTACGGAAATAATAAATCATCCTTCAAATATGGTGAGGTTCAGTATTGATTTCTTTAGGTGTGCACCTAGGACCCCTTATTATTTTTGTCAATCATAGTGCAGGTCGCATTAACAAAAGTCAAGCGCACATTCATCAAACTTTCCGTAAGAAGATACAAGGGTGTGAGGAAGATACCAGGAAAAGAGACACAGGGAAAGAATGATGCAGCACCCTTCCTTTGATTTCATCAGGTACAATATTTTTACTAATAGATATATTTAAGTAGCTGTACATCAATGCCAGAAACTTAGCTATCACCTGCATAATTAAAATAAGAAAATTGAAGGAGAAGTTAGTGAAATCACCAACTTCAGGCGAAAAAAATGACATTGACCCACGATGACTCACCAGTGCCTCATAGCATTCTTTAACAGACTCCAAGCATGTAAAGAAGGTTTTGCTTCCCTTAATATCTAGAAGACCAACAAAGGAACTTATAGCATACAGTGGAGGCATTAGCACTATAATGAGTATGGCCTTCTGCTCCTTGGGATTTTTCCAATAGAAAAGATGTTGTGATACCAACTGTACTGTGAAATGCATAGACAACATGACACAGCAAGCTGCTCCAAGGAGAGTAAGAGTTGGAGGATCCATTTTAGTAAGATCCATTCCCGGAAACATCGACATGGTCCCTGAAGATAGATATTCACATTTATTCATCAGGGATGCAAACTTAAGCTAATGATCAGTCAAAAAAAAGGTAACACAAAAAAATAGAACAACAAGGGAATGAAGGTTGGTATTCACATTTTTCAATGTTTTTAGCATTGTCTCAATTTGATAAAAGTTTGAGGTTCGTTCCATGATCTAAATCGCTTCATATACCATTGTTTCTGTGATAAAATTTGGTTACTGAAGCATGGCATAACTCCATTTTCATGAACATGGAAGGATGTATGAAGCAGGAGGGCAGAATGAACACATAACTCTAACCATAAGTGAAGCAAGCTGGTTACTTTTCTCTTTGTTGTGCTCCTGCCTTACCAACAGAACAGTTTGACAAACACACTCAAACAATAAGGAGCTCTTGACACCCAGCAGCACTTCTTAATGAAGTATAAAGGGGTCGCGATGCTTACATACCTACTAAATAAACTATGCACAAGCAGAAATAATCGTGTGAATGATCAACATGCACGCACAATGATATCGGTTTGTGAACCAGGAGGCACACCCAGATCACATGGAGTTATTAGTGTCGAAGTGTATTCCCACCTTCTCTCACTAAATCCAGCTTTAAGTAAATTGGTTGGTACAGACAATAAGCTCGATACAGTAGCAGAACCAGTGGTTCCGATATTCCAGGGAATGAAATATGGTAGGAAAAGACAGTGTAGAATCATGCACTCCCACGGTGTGCCTCAGTGGTTTCGAGGAAGATATTCCTATTGCAAACCTTTTCCTGGAGTAATCGCTTATGAACTGAATCAGGCATGAGGTTTTTCTATGCTGACATTCCAGGGGAAAGACTGTTTTTCTAAACTGACGAACTACAACAACAGTAACAACAAATTTAAGAAAAGATTGTTTCCTGAACTGAAATCGGATAATCCGCACTCGGGGGAGAAATCGGAGAAGAGGATTGGTCGTCGCCGGAGAAGAGAGTCGAAGCGCTCGCTCACCTAGCCCAAAGACCTTTGAAATCTGAAAGTGCGTGGTGGAGCCTTCGCCGGCCGGCCGGCGGAAAGATCGAGGACGTACGGTGGGTCTCGTTCGATCCCCTCGTGGCGTACGTGTAGTAGTAGTAGTAGGTAGGATCTGCTGCTGCTGGGGAATTCTACGAGGAGTCCGGCTTGGCTGGCTCCAGTCCAACCAGACGACCACCCCCCACGCGGCAAATGCCGATTTGCCCATCCACATCTTCGGGTCCAGTCCAGCACCTCGACAGGGGAGAGGGATTTCTCTCAAAAAAAAAAAAAAAAAAAACTAAGGAGGAGAGGGATCTGCCGCTGGTCGTTGCTGGCGTGTGGAGAGGCGTCGCTCACACGGTGGTGTTCTGGCGGCCAAGATCTGCAGGAACACCAACCAATTCGAGCTCTGCAGCTGGAACGGGAAGGGCGGGCCAGGGAAGAGGAAGACGATAGACGTACCTGCGCCGCCGGCCGGGATGGTGCTTCGTGCGGGCTGAGCCCCTGCCTGTTTGTTCGGGTCGCTGGGATCCTCCCGAACGACAGCGATCTCGCGCCGCTCGCCGATATCTCTATTTCGCGCCTGCGCTGCGCACGGCGTGCGATTTGTGATCTCGCGCTGCCCGCTTAGTTCTGGTCAGCGCTCAAGCCAGACCACGTGTCCAACTATTAAATTACATAAAACTATCATAATTATCGGCCAATCACAGGTCAGTATCTACTGACATCAAGGACCGCCGCGATGCTTGCTGAGATTTTGGTGGCAGTCCGGCGACGAGCGAGCAGTGGACTATTGGCATTGCATCCACTCTGTCCATGTCAATTTCGGTTTAGGGTTAGGGTTTGAGTAGACAGTGAACAAAATTGGGGATTTAGGGTTAGGGTTTTTGAATTTCTTTATTTTGCTTAGCTTTGTAGTTTGGATCCCGAGATTTGGGAAGTCAGAATTCATTTGGATGGACCGGTTGGGTCGGCTTTGACCATCCACAGGTACACGAGATGGCAACGGCTAACGGCCGTTTGGCCACGTCAGCGCTGACAGCGGGCCAGCCTTGCCAGTCCGATTAAAACGAACCATCAACGCCATTTATTTCTCTCCATTCGACGGTCGGCATGTTTAAAAAAAAACAGCAAAACAAGTACTAATTTGTGTTTTGGCCGACAATTGTGTTAGTCTTATGTAATTTACTCCTGCGGATATGATCCAGGGTGGGAGTGAATTGCACTTTCCACTATGTCCAGCTTCCTTACATTGCACACGGTTGGAAGGATTTTTCGCACGTTGCACATGATAGATGTCTAAGAGCATCTCTATAAGGGGTTTGAGGTTAGGGGTTAGTTTTCATTTGTACATTCATCAATTCACCAACAAAGGAATATAGGAGTTGTAATACACCGAATAATCATAGAATCAAGTATGTCAAATAGTCCACATTCAAAG